>BLKR01003518.1:0-74864 GCA_011170035.1 Teleogryllus occipitalis | reverse complement strand
GGGGAGGCGTGGGCGACGAGTGATGGGACGGCAAGTGACGAGGCGGCGAGTGACGGGGTCACTGAGAAGCGTGTGTGAAGAGGATGGAGGTTGTGAGAGGCGTGGGCGTTGAGAGGCGTGGGTGGTGAGAGGCGTGGGCGGTTAGAGGCGTGGGCGGTTAGAGGAGGCGTGGGCGGTTAGAGGAGGCGTGGGCGGTTAGAGGGAGCGTGGGTGGTTAGAGGAGGCGTGGGCGGTTAGAGGAGGCGTGGGCGGTTAGAGGAGGCGTGGGCGGTTAGAGGAGGCGTGGGCGGTTAGAGGAGGCGTGGGCGGTTAGAGGCGGGGGCGGTTAGAGGCGTGGGCGGTTAGAGGCGTGGGCGGTGAGAGGCGTGGGCGGTGACAGGCGTGAGCGACAAGAGGCGTGGGCATCGAGGAGTGAGTTGTGAGACGAAGCGGGAAGGTGTAGGGGTGGCAAGAAGCGAGAAGGGCCAGAAGCAGGATCGAGGACGACGGAGAAAGAAAAAGGGGCCGGGGAGAGTCGTGGCAGAGGGAGGTGAGGTGTCGTGAGTGGCAGGGGCGAACAACGACGTTGGGCAAGGGATGGGCCAGAAGGGGTGGCGCGGTGAATAACGGAATAATGGAAGACGCGGTTGTGGAGAGATCGCTGTTGGATGCAAGAACGGTGTATCAGAGGTCGTTTGAGGTGGGAGCGTGAGTGAGTGCCGCGCATTGTTCGGGAGAAGTGGGGCCGATCGGTGTCGGGAGGGGATGAAGCGAGTTGAGGAGCCCTGGTTTCAATCAGCTGCGAGTGTCTAAGCTGGGAGCGAAACAGAAGATAGTGAGAGGGAATGACAAAAATGGAATCGAGAAATTAAGCGAGAGAACCATACTAGAAAGAGATAGAGGGAGAGATGGAGAGATAGAGATGGAGAGATAGAGAGGGAGAGATGGAGAGAAAGGGAGAGATGGAGAGAGATGGAGAGATAGAGAGGAAGAGATGGAGAGAAAGGGAGAGATGGAGAGAGAGGGAGAGATGGAGAGAAAGGGAGAGATGGAGAGAGAGGGAGAGATGGAGAGAGAGGGAGAGATGGAGAGAGAGAGAGGGAGAGAGAGAGAGAGGGAGAGATGAAGAGAGAGAGGGAGAGATGAAGAGAGAGAGGGAGAGATGGAGAGAGAGAGGGAGAGATGGAGAGAGAGAGGGAGAGATGGAGAGAGAGAGGGAGAGATGGAGAGAGAGGGAGAGAGATGGTGAGATGGAGAGAGAGAGGGAGAGAGAGGGAGAGAGAGATGGTGAGAGGGAGAGGGAGGGGGAGGGAGGGAGAGGGAGAGGGGGAGGGAGGGAGGGAGGGAGAGGGAGGGAGGGAGAGAGAGAGAGGGGGAGAGAGAGGGAGAGAGAGAGGGAGAGAGAGAGGGAGAGAGAGGGGGAGAGAGGGGGAGAGAGAGGGAGGGAGAGGGAGAGGGAGAGGGAGAGGGAGGGAGAGGGAGAGAGAGAGAGACGACGAAAACTGTGCTACGACTTTGGACTTCCCTTCTGCTATTTGGTGACTCGGCATTTGTTGGTATATCTCCTGGTTTACGACGACACGGCTACGTTCTCTCTGCAAGTTCTCCTGGTTATTCGGCACTACGGCTTTGTACCTGGTTTTGCCAATAAATTTGTTTTAAGAACCCTGGTGTGTTTAATTTGGATACTTCAGAATTTTTCGGCGACTTCCTACAACTACAAAATTGAACATAGAGATTTTTCCTTCAATTGAAATTTTTTGTCCTTAATTAGTTCTTTCATTAAGGTCGTGTACATGTTTTTGGAATTGTTAGTAGTTTTCGCGCAATATTACGTGCAATATGTGCCTGCAATTTAAAAAAAGAATAAAAATAAGATTTTCTCAAAAACGGCTCCAAATTTTTTCTTAAAGCTTTTGGTAGGGATACTGCTACATGTACTCTATGAGATGACATAAACCCCATATTGCTCTATTCTTTTATTTCAAAAATTACAAAAATATAATTTTTTAAACTTGTCTCTCATTTTCACTAGCGGCAATTTGTTCACATTATTATATTTACGAGTAAATGTGCTTTAAATGATGCCAGGAAAAGTTTCTCAAAAACTTAATAGTTTTCTGTGAAAAAAGGGGTCAAAATTTCGAATTTTCAGGAACGCTCAAATGCCATTTTTCTCAAAAAGACTCCCATTTATTTCTTCAAACTCTTCGTACGGAGAGTGCTTAATGCACTGTTTAAGATTACATAGAAGTCATTTTGCTGAATTCTTTGGGTTTTTAAATTACACAAATGTAATTTTTTTAAATCACTCACGTCTTTAGTATGCTTATTTTAAGAGATTTGTGTACGTTATTGTATTTGTCAGTGGAAGTGCTCCAAATTACTTCCAAAGAAGTTTTTCAAAAACTCAAGAGATTTCTGTGAAAAAGTTTCAAATTTCGCATTTACAGTAACGCTGAAAAGCTGTTTCCTTAAAAACCGTTCCACAGTTTTGAACAAAAATTTCCTTATAGGACGATGTTACTCTTCTTTAATGTTTTTAAAGTAATATTTAGGTTCTAGCATTAGGAATTCAAAAAATTGAATTTTTTGAAATTGTACTTTGGGCGGCGAAATATTGCAGCTGGCAAGAGCATGGGGCAAGATTGTAAAGCTAGCCCAGATGCAATAAATTAGAAAACTAACAAGTAAGAGAAAGTCTGAGCCAATCTGTACCACCAATATTTTCGATCGCTAAGCTATAGCTAAAAAATAAAATTCATTTTAACCATTTTGGTCTTTAAATCAAATTGACTTTAAATACCCTTTGAAAACAACATCAACACTTCTGTGCATTTTTTAGTGGTTATTATACATTTGTAATGATAATTCGTCTGTTGCCCAAAAATTAATCTTTTTGTAATAGTAATGGAACCGACATTATTATTAAAAGAACAGATTTACATTTATAACAACAGAAAAGTGAAATTATTATCATAACATTGAATATATAATATTCAGTTGAGAAAACAAGTTCACTTTTTTCTCAGTGTACACTTAGCATCTTGACAAACAAATATTATGCATTAGTTACATTATATCATACATTATAATGGAAAAACATGCAATACATAACATAATAAACCGTTTTACTCAACATCATTGGTATAATTTCACTTTCTCACTTTTTCAAAGTTCGTAAACTCGCAGGTTTTGGTCTTTAACACATTATTTTCAAGCTAGAGCTGCTAGATAAGTTGGTCAGTCGTCGCATTTTTTGAATCTGTACGTTTCTCAGCGTTGACATATTTATTTTTTCGAAGTTGTGTTAAATAAAATCGTGTTACTACATGCACAACGACCTTCAATTTTCAGTTTGCCCACTATGCTTCCATAGATTGCAAGGAATGCTAAACAATTACATGATTTTTATCGCACCGCTGACCCACGAAACGTCATTTCGTGAGAAGCACATATTTTTCGGCATTTGAAATATTTACGAACGCTAGGAAGCTTTAATGGAAATTATTTATTAAATCACAATATAGATCATATCGAGTGTTATGACTCGTGACTTAAGACATTAAACGGTAAAATTTCTGAGTAAATCACGTTTGAAATCAATATGAAAAATAATTTCCTAATACGGGATATTCACAGCAACGCTTAACACTATACCGATTCCGCTGCGCGCTGTTGCACAGTACAGATCTCCACGCGCAGCGCTGCGCCTCGTCTCGTACCTGTGTTCTGTGTTCCAGTGAAAGTTAAAGTGCTTCAGTAATAGTTTTCAACAACACTGTTAACTGTGTGCAGCTAATATTGCAAGAAATTAGTGCAACATTTTGAGCCGACAACTGTGGCATACGCCAGTGTACTGTAGATGTATTGTAGATGTATTGTAGTATTGTAGATGCCCTCACTCAGGTCTACCCGACCGAGAGCGAAATGGAGGTCGCGCACCTAGAAGACGACATCCGTGAAACATTATTCCAACATATTCCAGAGCATCTAATAGGACAACAACAACTAGAATAGCGGTTACCTCAACCTCCATCACATTAGCCTCACATGTTAAGTGGAACAATGCCGCATGACAATGTTAATGATCAACTAAATAAGGTCAGTACCTATCTGCCGGCTGACGGCACTGCGAATATCTCAAGTGCAACGGCAAAACCAGTGGAAGTGCAGAACCAATTTTCCAAGAGCCTAGTGGTAAGCGAGGGCATAGTGATCCAAATCTAAACGCGCAACCAAACAAAAAAATCGTGCTTAGCCATTCCCAAGAATATGATGTACTCATTAAAAACAGATTTAAACCTTAAATAGACCTGCAAGAAAGTGAGCATAGTTCCGTACCACCAAACATCACCGTTCTTGAAAACTCAGAGAATATTAAAATCCCACCCATCTATATTAACTATTGAAAACATTTTAGAACTAAACAATTAAATTAAAACTCACATCACTGACTAGTTTATCTCAACCTTCAATAATAGCAAAGCAAAAATTAACTTTAACAAAATAGAAGATTTCAGAAAAGTAATTAAATATTTTCTAAGCACTAGTAAACAGTTCCACACCTACAAGGACCTAACTAACAAAAAGTTCTCTGTGGTCTATAAAAACATTCATCCGTCTATTTCTCAAGAGAAAATATATCAAGATCTTAAAACTAAACATTCTTCCCTCATTAGTGTCACCAGATTACATAAAAACAATTTGCCAATTCCAGTGGTAACCGCTGAATATTCAGAAGAGCAGAATATTGAAATCATTCTTAAAACAAATGAAATATGTAATCTAAAAGTAAAAACTGAAAGAAGGTGGAAAGTAAAAGGACTAATAGTGTCTCCGATGTTTGGACTTAGGGCATTCGAAAAACAACTGTAACCATCCAATTTCTTGTATTTATTGTGCAGAGAATCATTTTCGCTCTCATGCCCTCGAAAGGACAACCCTCCGAAATGTAGAAACTGCGATGGGGCGCACAGAGCTGACATCCGAACAACATGCTCATATTTAAAAAAATGTTGGGAAAGTCCCACCAAACATCACAAAACCTGAAAATTAACCATCAACCCCCACCCTCCAATACCACTCATCATTTCCCCAACTTACTTAACACATCCCACATACCAAACTTCACCTATGTACCAGCAACTAACCAGCATCCAAAAAAAGTCACCGGAAACCAATCAGTTACCAACTCCCATAACAATCTCCCCTATAATAACCCACCTCAATTCAGTTTCTTAAATTCTCCATTCGCACACAATATCATTAACTCCATATCCACACAATTAATATAATAAACTCTATTATACCAGCCATTGTTCAAAATATTCAACAAGCAATAGCCTCCTATATTAGCACCGCTCATGGCACACCCTCAATTTAATCAATCATTAACTCTAATGAATTGAAATACATGTAGCATCAGCAATAAAAAAAATAGAACTTCAATATTTTTTACAAGCCAACAATATTGACATTGCTTGCATCACTTAAAACCCTCATCTCCGTTTTATTTTCCAGGATACAACGAAGACAAGATAGAAACCTCTCGCCAGGCAACGGCTTTCTCATATTAATTAAAAACACTATCCCACATCACCAAACTAACCCAATGCCCGTTTCAGGATTAGAACCAACAGCAATTACCCTCTCCTGCATAAATCTAACTATAATTGTACCTTCTAAACCATCAAATCTAAAGACTAATTTCACCAGCTTAAGTACCGTAATCACACCCGTCATCCGCTATACTCTTATGTGACCTCAACACAATTAAACATATCTCCTGGGGATGCAGAGTCACCAATGCCGCCTTATCCACATAATTACATACGTACTAGCAGATTAACATTAATCTCCCCCCCCCCCTCGGAACCTACGTACTATCCTCGAGATCCAAACAAGTCGCCCGATATTCTAGATATAGGAATAACCAACATAAAAGCCAAGATTTACTCAACTTCTCACATAGAGCTCGACTGGGACCACATACCTGTCATTATCTCCACAGATCAGACCCTCCCCACTCCATCACCCAAACCAGTTCTTCATACATATAACGTAAATTGAGTCAAATTAAAAAAAATAAATACAATCCCAAACACCTAAATTCAAAATCCTCAGCACTTCGACGGAAATAGATCAGGCAATAATAAACTCAAACAATCTAATAACTAAAATTGTAAAAGTCTACATTGTTTTATTAAAATTGTAAACTCACTAAAACCCGAAAATCTCACCACTCTACACAAAAACGCATCCCTTAAACTGCCCAAAAGCTTAATTAAAATAATTCAAATCAAAAATAAAACGAGAAGGCTCTGGCTAGCTCTTAGAGCACCCAGTCTAAAATCAGAAGTAAATCTTTTAACAAACTTCCAGAAAAGCCATAGCAGATTTTAAGCAGAAATATAATCATCTAATACAATCTTTAAACACCCATAATAATTCATTTTGGAATTTTACTACAAGGATACTAAAAAAACATCCCGCTTTTAACTACCCGCAATGGCAAAAAAATACTACAAGTGAGAAAACTGAAGTTTTAGCCGATCATTTTGCTGAGACATTCACCCCCAACAACTCCTCTCTCCATCCAGATCATTCTCAAATTAAAAACTGTTCCAACTGTGCCAACTGCCCTAATTACAACATACCCCAAAAAATTAAATAAATATCTCCTCAGGAAATTATCTACATCATTAGAACGCCCCCGAATAAAAAAGCACCCGATAATGACAACATTAAAAATATCATTTTAAAAAACTTACCCAACACTCTAGTATCCAAACAAAGGCAAAACTTCATAAATGGTTTTTTATTCAATATCCTGGTACAATAATGAGAATCCCGTGTACAATAGCCAAAGTTCCGAATAACCTGTAGAGTGTGCCAATTGCGAAGCCGTTTCACCGTAGTCCAGTAGAAGTCCCATACCCAGCCGAGTCGTAGAATATCCACCAGAGAGTTCCGTTTCTGTAGCACAGGTCGTCGTTATCACTAATCACCACTCTACACACTCCGTACACCACTCGCCAGAACACCGTTGCCATCACCGTCGCTATCAGTCTGCCCTGGCGTCGGGTATTCATCGACATCACTAAAGCCTTCGATCGAGTCTGGTACGAAGGGCAATAGTATATATTCATATAAACTATTATTAATTGGAAACCCTTCAAAATCATTAAATGTTTCCTCACAAACACAACTTTTGCAGTTCTAATAGATAATCACATCTCAAATCCACACCCCATAAGAGCAGGACTCCCAAAAGGATCCCCCCTCTCCCCACTGCTATTCAACCTATACACAGGGGACATTCCTACCTCCAGATTAACCCAAATAGCCCAATTTGTGGATGACACTGCAATCTACATGTCTCATCCATCATTAAACTTCATAGCAAATGAAATCCAAATTCATCTTCATACATTAGAAATTTGGTCCTCAAAAAAGAAGATAAAAATCAATCCCACCAAATCAGCCGCTAAAAATGATATTAAAATCGATGAAATCAGCAAAAAATGCATTAAAAATAACTTATTAGTCGAAATCGACAAGAAATGCAAAATAATGACCTATGAAACTGTGTCATTTCCTTTTGTCATAATACAAAATTAGTTTCTATACTAAACAGCATTGATGTAAAGTGAAAAAAAGACATTTCATTAAAATCCGCCCTCTAGTAATTAGCATTGCTTCTTTTTGAGAATGTAGCTGTCTTGATGAAGGCCAGATGCTGAACTCGCGCAGCGTACGTGCGTAGAAAAATATCTTATCGATGGTTCTCCAGGAATTTGAGGCGCCGTCTTGCCACCTCCGTAAAGTTAGAATCGCAAAATTTTCAAAAATTATTGAAACTAGGCTCAAAATTTGTCGCTAATTTGTTACGCAAAAAAAAAATTGTCGCTCTTCATTTGACCCTGGTATTAAGATTCGGCTAACTTGATATCAAGTTAGCAAACGCAAGAAAACCAACTAATTACAGGCATAAATAAAAAATAACACCATGGGAATTTGTCGCTTTTTTGTCACTCCAGACTTTACAAAAAACAAATTTTGTCGCTCTTCAAAATAATACCAGAAATGTAATTTTTCGTGAACCCGGTGCGAAAGTCGTGTGAAGTTAGCATCTCAAACGCAAGAAAACCATAAAATTAGTCATAAATAAAAAATAACACCATAGGAATTGGTCGCTTGTTTGTTGCTCAAGAGTTCCCCCAAAACTTGTTTCTTTTCTATAAATACCGGAAATACGAAATTTTACTATTGGATATTATAAAGACCGACAAGTTCTGAAATATTAAGAAGTACGTCTATATGGCTCTTATGTCATTGTATGCATTTCAATTATCCCCATTAACTAAATACGGTAGCAAGGGCCCACAGTTCGTGAAATCTCATTGTAAAACGTGTAAGGCGAAGTATATTACACATATTGGAACATAATTGATCCAATTTTTCTTTTGCGTGTATCCACTACATCAGTTTTCCTGTAAAAACAATTCTATTCTTTTACCGCACCATTACGTAACTTTCTGCTCACTACACATTTTAATTTGTACGGCTTATATACTCTCTACTACGTACTCTCTATGGTACGTACATGAGAAAATAATACGGTAGAAGAATTAGATTTCCAATCATAGTACCCCCGTATCACCATTTCATTATTGTGAATAAAGTAATGTTTCGAATTAACGAAACTTTTTTTTAAAAGCAACGAATCAATTCGGCATCGCAAGCCTGAACTTTATAGAAATCGGGAAATTGCAACGTTTCTGTTAGACTTCTAACGGCAATTTGAAGTTGCAATTATTGAACATTGTAGACCAATAATTAAACATTACTGACCTGCCCTGGCGAAAATAGACAAGGCTTGCCGGAGATTAACTCACTGGCGGATGGAAGGCTCGGAAAAAAAAAAAAACACAAGAAGAATGTCACAGCCGGAAAGACGGAGGGAGAGTGTGGACTGACGCCCCCATGTTTTGGAATTTCCTGGAAGCTCTTAATATATTTTACATTCCTTAGTTGCCATTTGCTAAGCCCAAGCGTCTCCATTATTTGAAAGTTCATTCTTCTCTATAGGAATATCCAGTCCTCTTTCGGTACTTAGAACTCAATGCCAGGAACATTTGTCAAGTTGGTGCCCCACCTTCTCTGAAATTCAAACTCAAATATTCTATAATATTTTTACCAATTACTGTAAGTACTAATTTCATACCGCAATAAAAAAATGTACTACATTATAAACAATGAAAAAACGTCGTGAAAAAGTAGGGGTAGGCAACTTCACGTAAACCTGACACTGCGATTGCTAAAAATTTAAAATTGTAATAATGCCATAATTATGTACTTATTTTGTACCGTGATGTAAATTACTACATTATGAAATATTAAAAACAAGTGCAAAAGTAGAAGATATTTCACTTACACCTAGTAACCCCACTTGGAAAGGTTAAAAAAATCTCTACAATAGTGCACTAATTACGTATTAATGTCCTACCGAAATACTTTTTTAAATTAATTCTAAACAAATAAGAAAGGAGTAATGCCAGATAAAGGTACAGTAGCATCTCATGTCAAAAAAACTCATGTCATTCAACCACAAATACGATACAATGCGAACGAAATTATTCATTAACTTTTTATCCAAATAAAATGCTTTGTAAACTGATGCATACAATTTTTATTTTCTCGCTACTGCATACGCAGTATAGAGGAAGTATATTCTAGGAATGGTTCATAGTTGTTGGTAACTTCAGTAAAAAAAGTTTCTCAGTTCGCCAACGTTTCGGAACTTAATTGTTCCCTCATCAGGGCTTGCTAAGGATGAATATTTAAGAAATTATTAAGTGAAAAGAGATATTATTTACTATGATTATTAGAAAAAGAGAAAATATAGCCATCTAAAACTAGTAGTGCCTAGAAACCAATCTCACCCAAACTATATTCAAAATTAAGGACTAATTTTAGGTAAATTACTCTTTAAAATGCTCTATTCCTGAATTTAGGCTCAGTGAATATCCCAAAAATTGCCGATTTCCAAATCTGGAAAATACAAATTCGCAAACTAGGAAGACAACAAACTTAGTTTTAAACTCTAAGAAAAAACATTCCGGCATCTATATTCCAAAAATTAGGGCTCTACAAATAGAAACAGTTAACATGCGTTCTTATGGAAGGAAGGAAAGGATGGTTTGATTAACAGTAAGTAAATATTTGTATTAGAAGACTTTGAAGTAAGTACTTCTGTTTCATTGAATAAAAGGTAAGTACTGGATTTTAGTTGATTGTTTATCCACTTTGATTGTCTAAAGTGAAACGAAAGACGAATCATCTCTGGTTTTAAGAGTATTTTATTTATGCATTATATTAGTTTTCTGTACTATATTTTATATTTATTTTTATACAATATTTACATATACTAGCAGCCCCACCTTTCTTCACTATTGCTAAAGATATTTATATAAATAATAATGATAATAATAATAATAACTATAATAATAATACATTTGAATTTCATTATCAATTCATTTATTCAATGAACATTTCTAATAGAATTGTGAGTGAGTGAAAATTCAGATTCTTGTGTTTCATGGCATACTTTTTGTCATCACAATAAACATTTAACAGTCGAATAGCAAAAATTATATTTTATGAAATCTACTAACAAAATTGTAAAGAAAAGAGGAGTGAAGATTGGGAATTTTGGCTGACGGAAAAGCTGTCCTTGTAAGAAGGAAGTAAGAAAGGACTTTTCATTGGGATTTCTACCTGCCGCATCCTGCAACCCTTTTTATCCCGCAATGCTACCTGAAGTCTGGAGCGACAAAAAAGCGACAAATTCCTATGGTGTTATTTTTTATTTATGTCTGTAATTTTTTTTTTTTTTTTTTGCGTTTGCGTTTGCGATGCTAACTTGATATCAAGTTGGCATCGCGTTTGCGAAAAAAATTGCATTTTCGCTAATATTTGAAGAGCGACAAAATTTGTTTTTGTGAAGTCTGGAGCGACAAAAAAGCGACAAATTCCTGTGTTGCTATTTTTTATTTATGTCTGTAATTAGTTGGTTTTCTTGCGCTTGCGATACTAACTTGATATCAAGTTAGCCAAATATTAATATCAGGGTCAAATGAAGAGCGACAATTTTTTTTTTCGTAAAAAATTAGCGACAAAAAAGTCACAAATTTTGAGCCTAGTTTGAATGATTTTTGAAACCTTTGCGATTCTAACTTTATGGAGGTCCCTGGTTTCGGGCATATGTGCCTTTGTTTGGCCGCTCGGCGTTTTCCCCGGCATCATCTGAGGGACGACCGGGAAGACTAAAGTAGCTGCAGCCGGAGTATGAAGCTACGTGGCGTCCGCCGCAGTTGCAGCATTCAGGTGGGATATTAAAGTTTCCCCGTTTGGGGCAGTGCGCCGTGCCCTTGAACTCCGGCTTGTTCTGCTCCGTAGGGTGGCCATTTCCCTTGCAGAGCTTACAGCGGTAGCCATAGGCGCAATTGGCTGAGTGGTGACCCCATCTGCAGCAGCGGGCGTAAAAGAGGTGTCGTGCCCTCTTTTCGCGCTCTACGATCCCGTCAAAGTTATCCAACTGACGGATCGAGTAAATTTTACGCGAGGCAGGTGTGTCGCGTAGGGTGACCATGAATGTCCCGGTGTGCAGTTTACTGCGCTGCCATTCATTTAGTGAGGGTTCGCCTTCACCTGCGGGTCCGGCGACCGCAGATTCTTTTAGACGCCAGTGTTGCCTGACGTCCAGGGGTTCGTAGCCGAGCTCGCTTAGCTCTTGCGCTACTTCACCCTCCGTGAACCCTCTCGGGAGCCCCATGATTGCCACACGGAGGGTCTTTTCCTGGCCTTCGCGTGGTGGCGGGTGCGCGAATAGAAATATGCCATTCATTTTCGCGTAAGACTCCGCCTCTAAATACGCCACCTTGACTGTAGTGTGAATGGCGTAGACAATGCGATTCCCCCGGTTTTTAACTCGGCCAATTGTGGCCTTTTTCCCTGTTCTTCCGCCCAGCGCACGACCATGGACGAGCACAGAATCGGGGGAGATCTTGAGCCTAATGTAATATGACTTTTTCGGCGGCCGTGATGCGGCCGCCGCTTGGGGCTCCCGTGTTTCAAGCGGAGCGTGCCCGGGCGCCTCCGTCGGGGAATTAGCGTTGCGGGGCCGGCCGCGCTGGTTGACTGGGACGGTTTGCCAGCCGCCCTCTGTGCCTTCGCCGTCTTGGGTTGGGGAGGGAAGGGGCTGGGTAGTGGAGGCGTTACCTGCTGCCGGGTGCTGTAGGCAGGCCCGCTTAGCGCCACTTGCGGGAGCTCTGTCGTTTCCTCCTGGGCGAGTGGCGGGTCGCCGCGGCCGCGAAGATCCTGCGACCCTCTGGAGGCGTTGCCGTCTGGGGTGGGGCCGAGGCCTACCGCTGCAGCTGTAGAAGCGACCTTCGGCTTCCGCCGACGGTTGCGGTTTCTCCCTCTGGAGGTGGTGGTCGTGGTGCCGGCGCCCGCTTCGGTGGGCCGCGGTCGGCCGGTTTCGCCTCCCCCGCTGCTCGTTTGCGAGGAGGAGGCAGCCGCGGGTGGTCCCCTGGGGGGTTGTAGATGGTCCACTGGGTCACTGACATCTGGGTCTGCGAGTCCCGGCAGCTCGGGCTGTGCTGCGGAGGCGGGGAGCGTCGCACGCTCCTCCGCTGGATTGCCACTGGTTTCGCCGCAGGTCCTTGGGGCCAGCGGCGTTGCGAGCGCGTTGGCGGTGCTTGGGTGTAGGGCTGGGGAGTGCGCTTCGAGTACGCGCACCCTTTCCAGCACTGAAGGCGAGGGCCGCGGCTCCGGCGTGGAGCTGGAAGTAGCCTGAGCGGTAGGCCCGCCACAACCCTTCCAGTAGCTCCACAGCTCCGCTTCGCGTTCCCGTGCGAAGGCGAGTATCACCTCCCAGGGGACCCCTTTCGGTCCTTCCCAGTCGTTCCTCTCCATTTTCGAGGCAGTGCAGGCTGCAGGGGTGGAGGAGAAAGTGCTCCACGTCTCTCCACAGACCCTCTGCAAGCGCAGGTTAGGGACTCGTCGTGGAGTCGAGTCCGTTCCTGTGGCGGAGGGCGCAGCCGCTCCGGTTTCCACAGCGTTGCCTTCGGCCGCTAGCCGCGGCGGCGGCAGTGGTGTTCGCGCCTCAGCGGCAATGGTGGCGGCGGGCGCTTCCGCGACGTCCGAAGGACCGGCACCGGCCCCCGGCGGCAGCGGAGGCGGCGGCGGCGGTGACGGAGGCGGCAGCTCCGATGTTTCCGCCATGGCTTTGTTGCCAAGGTGTCCGTCCGCCCCCTCGCTCAGGCGGTCGGGGGGGCATGGAACGGCCGGTGAAAGGCGCAAGGGAGCGCGGTCTTGGGCGGCCAGAGGAGCGGAGCGGCAGGGGCACATACGCACCCTACGACCGCTCGTCGCGAACTCAAGGACCTTTCCGTCTGGAACACTCCTTGGTAAGGTGAGCTGGACAGTTAGGGAACACAGATGGTACAGCATCACTTCTTAACTTCGGTATATTCAGTCTCGATGACAGTTTCTCTCCTTGTCCATTCTACACCACCTTCTCCAAAATAATGTCATTTTGATGGAAATGAAGGTGGCATTCCTGAAACAAGAAAAAATGATATAGTATATGTATAATATAATAACAATAATAATAATAATAATAATAATAATAATAATAATAATAATAATAATAATAATAATAATAATAATAATGTTGCATGAGAGGTAAACGAAAATTGTAAAGTGGTTAGTCTATAATATCAAATATGTAGTACATAGAATTTAAATTTCACTTTAAATCAATTTTACCAAAGAACAAAAAAAATTAATTTGAAATTAATTCATGCACCACTGAGACTTTTGCTTTCATACTTCCCTAAGGTAATTCCGTTGACATGAATTATTGTTTTGTTTTATTAACTTATTCATACAAGTTACAGGAAATCTCTAAGACTGTTTGTGCGGTTATAATTTTTTTACGCATTACTTACAATTGAATCCTATAACTTAAGTGCTACTATTCTAAGATTATTTAACTGATAGTTTAAGTTTTTACTATCACTCTTCATTTAACTACTACTAACTTGTAACTATTTTCTGTATACTTACAGAAAATAGTTACAAGTTCAGCATCATATTACAAGGAAGAAATGTACGATCTAATTGCAAACAACTTGTGATAGAACATTAGGAATATTACTAAATAATATCAAAACCCTTAGCAACTTACATATAATTTATGCTTTGAATAAATAATAAATATAATAAATGTAGGTTCTACATGTGCATATAAACCACAGCCTTTCCTTTGAGGATTTGGAAGGAACAAAATCTGCTCTGCGAATAGGAGTCGTCCATTTCTTCCGCAAAGCAGGATCTTTTGGAAAACAAAAAACATGTACTTTCGAGGCTTCATCGTAGTTTCCTCGACACCTCGGAACTACACATCTAAACGGCTTATCAAAGCGGCAGTATAATTCAAGTAAGCCTCATGACTACCTACGCCGCCATCTTAGTGATGTCACGTACTAGTGAGTAGGCTTTATAACTCTAGGAGGTGGTGCTCCAACTCTTTCCCAACGCAACAAAAAAATGGACCCTGATTCGAGGAAGGAAATCACGTGACCCCAAATATTTTACCACGATATCACAACACACAGAGTTGATTTTCACAAAGTAGCACATTGCTTTTTCGAAATTTTACTGACGAAATAAATCGATGTTTCTAATATTCTTCTTTAGTTTAAAGTAAGTAGAACAAACAATTGTATTGTAATATCATCTTCAAAACAAATAATATATTTCAGTGTAAAAAAAGTTACCTACAAGTACTACAATTAGTTATAAAAAGGATTTAATAGTTATAAAAAGTCATTGGGTAATTACTCCTAGTTAGAGAAGAACCACCTCATAATTCAGCATTCAAGACGTAACCATATTGCCTTACAAAGTGATAATACGAACAGCTGATCCTCATAATGACTCGCAAAAAATTTGTCATTTTTGAATTTTTTTCGGGCCAAGTTCACGGATTCTGGGTGTCGTAAATTACGTTTTCCGTCAATATGTACTAGAGGAAACGTGGTTAAAATAATTTAGTTCGTGATTAAAGGTGGTCAAACGATGGACAAACGAAAGCGCACCTCAAATTTTGTTGTTTTTTTAAATATTTTAGGCAAAATTTTGAAATTTCGAAAATGTTTTTCCCTTTAATTTGTGAAAGCAGGCTAGTAAAATTTTTCTAAGGAGTGGACAAAGGTGGTCAAACAATGGACAAAACAATGCAAATGATAATTTTCACAATTTCGGTGTAGTTTTGTCTGTTTTGTCGAATTTTCAAAAAGTGGCTGAAAATTTGTTTTTTCATGTAATTTTTTAACTAAACGTAATATACCTTTTTCTAAGTGATGGATATTCGTTCTCCAAAAATGGTCAAACGAAGGGGACAGAAAAATATGGAAATTTCCGGATGTTTCTTTGTCTTTATTTGTTTTTATAGTTTTTTGAGTGTAACTTTTGAACCGGACCTGATGAAAATTTTCTAAAGGTTGGGGAAACGTGGTCAAACGATGGAATATCGAATCCATGAAAAAAATTCCAATTTTTCAATTTTCTAATTTTTTTCGGGCAAACTTTACGTTTTTTTTAAAAAGTTTTTGTTGATCCGTTGGGGATAAAACTCGTCTGGAGGTGGATAAGGGGTCATTAAGAGACAAAGTATCGAATGCAAATGAAAAGTTTCGAAATTTTTCTTTCTTTGTTGCTACCTTTTACATTTTAGGCAAAATCTTGTAATTGCATAAAAGTGTGAAGTTGGCCCGAAAAAATTGATTTTGCTCTAATTTTTGAACGGAGGCTGGTAAATATTTTCTAAAGGGTTGGCAAACGTGGTCAAACGATGAACAAACGTATGCACATGAAATTGGAAATTTTAAGTTTTTTTCAGGCCAACTTCACAGGGGTGGTTCTTGAGGTTCTTATGCCAGAGGTTCATTCAGAGGTTCATTCAGAGGTTCAGATGCAGATTGACAATGACGCACTATCGCTCATCAGTCATGTGAGGCATCGTCGCATGGGTCCACGCAGACAGTCGCGTCAATGTGAGCGCTGACTTGTGTTACGTTGGCAGTCGGCACTTGTGCACTGCCATTCATTGTTATGCCGCAACGACATTATCAGCATCAATCGGGCTACAGGCTGCCCATCTCTCCGTTAACCAGGGCTACAGGCTGCCCATCAGCATATACTTTATTAGCATATATTCGTGTTACTCGCGCGTTTGCGGCGCGACTGATTTAGGCCACGACGGCACACATTGCCTGGTCATCGTGTCCGGGGACTCGGAGCATCCGCTCAGATGGTAGTACTGTGTCGTGTGCATGGCTCCCATAACGCAGCAAGACTGCAGCCCCGGCAGCAATCGATTCGAGAACAGCGCCTTCTATATAACAGGTACCTGTTTCCGCCTCCGAGGGTGCCGAGCCAGACAAATCATTTGTGTTCAAATTCATCATAATCAATGAACTCTCATCAATTGTATTTAACCTTCATATTCATCATTAAGATACAAAAATTTTGCAATTTTGTACGTCAAACAGTTTCATAGACTTTAGCTTTTGTACGCTAGTAATTTTAAGTTTAAGAATTAGTTATTTTTACTAATAATTCACTGCTCGGGCCCGGCATTAATTTTTTTATATAGTAGAATAGTTTTACAATTAGTTTTGTTTTCTATTGTCTTCTTTAGACCTTCAGTCTCCTCTTCATTAATTCCAAGAGGTAGTAATACATCATTTTATTTCACTTTCGTTTCATTAAATTAATATTAGTCCAGTTTCTTCTTGTTTGATATTTCGGCCGAATCCATTCATTCCTCCTACGAGGTGGTCCTCCAGCCCCTTTCTTTTAGTAGCCCTCTGGTTACATCTCTGAGCTATCGGAGGCCGATATGTATGTGTAATTGTGCCAGCAGTGGAGTCCACGCTTGGCTCTTCATCGTGCGTGGCGCCATGAGACAGGTGAAGAATATGATCCAGGTGAGTACCGCATCCGCACGCGCTCATACGTCACAGTCGCGCATACTCATACAAAACGCAGTCGATCACTCCTAATTTACTGCGTTTCGTGAATGTAAAATGAATGGTGGTGCTACGCAGTTGGATGCAGTAGTTTAAAATTTGTATATTATTTAACTTTTCATTTTATTATTATTATTATATTAATTTTTATTTCATTTTAAATACTGTCCTTTAATTGTGTTACATGTGAAAATGAATTTCGCTTTGTTTACTAAGATGTAGAAATGTAAAAACCAAGTAATTTTGATGAATATAAAAATATTATATTTAATTATTATATTTTTCTATCTATTTTCATTTTCTTGTTAGCGTTATCAACAATGTTAATTGACAAAACGTGTATCCCATACGAACTGTGTAACCCACAGTTGTAACGTCGAACTGATAACAGAAGGTGATAATGGCTGCATTTCGTTCTCGTTAATATAAACTAATACTTTTATATATTTGAAGATTACAATACTATAGTGTTTAATAATTACTAGTATATATATTTTTCGATGTATTTGCATTTGTTTGCCAACGCTGTCAGTATTGTATTATTTATTAATTTTTAATTATTTTACTTCCTCGCATACTGCTTACGCAGAATAATGTAAGGCTAAAAAACTCATCAGATATGTTCATGAATACACTTGCCTTATACCTTACGCATACCTTTTTTTTGTAATATTTATTGATCCTTGTTCGACAAAAATTTGTCTTTCAAGGGTATGAAAAATTACATGAACATCATACAGAATATGAGGAGAAACTAAATAGCAACCTCTAAACAAATTACTGATATGTAGACTTGTTTTAAAATTTTTGAGTCATAATGATCTTAAAAAGAAACTATGTTTATAAATAATACATTATTCATAAAATTTTTTACAATAAATGATAGAAACTGTGAGAAGAGACAACTAAGGAGGATGTAAAAGATCTTTAGAATAACGTGATTTAATTCGCGGGAATGGATTAGCTGTTTTTCCTAATTGAAAAGATGTATAAGTAGGAGAAGAAGAAAGTGAAGCATAAAATTTATCTGAGAGACGAAGGATCCAGGATTTTAGAGGAAGAATACCGAGTTCACGTAATATTTGATCGTTTCTTATGAACCAGGGAGCTTTCAATGCTTTCCTTAAATAATTATTTTGTATAACCTCTAATTTTTTAATATGGGTTTTTGCTGCACCACCCCAAATGGGGCATGCATAAGTTAACGAAGAGCGAATTATATATTTAAATATAGTTAACGCAGAATCTACAGAGAGGTGCGAATTTTTATTCAGAAGTGGATATAATTTTAAAAGCTTGAGATTAGTTTTATTTATTATAGATAAAATATGTGTTTCCTTGTTAATTTAGTATCTAGTTGTAATGCGAGATATGTAATTGAAATATTAAAAGGAATCCAAGGAATTGCTTTATAATTAATAATAAGAGGATAAGTAGGAGAGATTCGTTTTAAAGAAAATATTTTTGCTTGTGACTTTTGATTATTTATCTTTATTTGCCAATTGTTAAACCAAGTAACAAGAATATTTAAGTCATCTTGTAAATTATCGCGTCCTGTTATAATGTCTGAATGGGAAAAAATAAAGATGTGTCATCTGCAAAGAATGCTATTTCTGAATTAAGTAAATGAGGGATGTCTGAAATGTAAATATTAAAAAGGATTAGGAGATAGAGGAGAACCTTGAGGTACTCGAGCCTGGATATTGTATTCAGTAGAAAACATTGTTAACTTGAACTCCAAATTTATGATCCAATAAAAAACTTGATAAAATTTTTTGTAAATGAATAGGAAACCCAAATATTCTAAGCTTATAAAGTAAACCATCATGCCATACTTTATCGAACGCTTTTTCAACATCTAAAAATAACGCAAATGTTAATTGTTTCTTTTGAAAACTAGTCGCTATAAAATCTGTAATTCTCAACAAATGTTGTATTGTAGAATAATTACATCTAAATCCAAATTGAGAATTTGGAAATAAATTAGTTTGATTAATAAATTTAATAACCCTCGTTAAAATTATTTTATCAAACATTTTTGAAAATGTAGACAATAAACTAATAGGAGACCAGAAAATTTTCATCCAATGATCTTTTTGTGGTTTAGGAATGGGTAATATAATTGCTATTTTCCTTGTTGAAGTATAGTAATTTATTCTAACACAAGCATTGTATATTGCTGTTAATGAACTGATAGTGGAATTTGGAAAATGTTTGAACACTATATTAGGAAGTCTGTCGAAACCTGGAGATTTATTATTTTTAAGTTTTGTTATAATACATTTAATTTCTGAAGGAGAAATACCTTATAAAATGAATTCAATACCAGAAATATATTTTTATTTAAAGTTTTGAATAAAAAATCTTTTGCTTGAAACTATTTGAATCGAACTGAGGAGAAACGGAACAAGTCATTTTTTGCAACTCATTAGGAAGGAAACATTAAATAATACTCACACATTTCATATTATCCTTTCCAGTTTTTCAGTGTGAATTCAGTGTGATAGCACTCAATTGTGTTTTAATGTACTTTCTACCAAATAACTATTATGTGATCAGAATTTGGTCTTCATTGTTTATGACATGTTTCTTTCCTCAGTGTCAGAATCGAGTTTAAAGAAAACAGGGTTTCGAAATCAAAAATGCAATAAATTTTACATATTGAAGAATATTATATTTGTTTATAACAATCATTTATTTTACGAAATAATTATTTGGGTAGCAAAAATTGGCTAAATTTATTACAAATTACATATTGTAAAGAGTTTCAGAAAAGGATAAGAATTCAATTCTCTTTACCTTCTTGCATTAATTTATAAATTTTATCATTTCTTTTCTTGTGGATGTGAAGTTGAGCATGTGCTGCGCGTCTCGCGCTGTCACTCAAAAATTTACTCTTAATTCTTGCTCCAAGCTCTTTACATTTGGAGCAAACATCCACTTGAGGTCTACCAAATCTAAGTTTAAAATTCTCTAAAAAATATTTTCGAAAAAGTTATTTTGAATACCATTATCTGGATGTGTCTTTATGAAAAGATCATACATAATTTTAATATTCAAACGTCCGTCTTTTGCCAGGCGAGAGAAGCTTATATACTCTTTTCGTAGAGATACCATGCAACCTTGCATACATGCATGCAGAGGAGTGTCTAGATATTCAGGCGCCCGAGGCAAACAGAATTTGCGTCCCCGGCAGGATACTTCAAATTAGGGTTTTGTTGTTTGTTTTAACGGGTATACTCTAAATAGCGCCCCTGTTAGTGGCGCCCATGGCACGTGCTGCGTCTGCAATACCGAGGATACGTCACGACATGCATACATAACGCGAAACGCATTGCTAACATTCAAACCCAAATGTACTGAGGAATAATGGAACATGTCAGTGACTTGATCCCTTCTTCCGCTGTACAACTGGTTCCAAATTGCAATTTATAGTTAACAAACACCTAAACACCGTTGTGACATGATTCCTTTATTCACAGTATAATTTGCCTTTACCTCATAGAAAAACTTTCCAAAAGTTTAAAAAATTGAATTTTTGACTTGTTCCCTTTCTCCTCGTGCTGATTTATTTAATTTTTGTACCAAATGTTCTACGATTTGAAATGAGTTTTACAAATATGATGACTGAGATGTGTTAATGCGAAGAGAAACTGCAGTATAGTTTTACATACTGCAGTCAAAAAATGTGTCAAAAAATGTTAAAAGTAACAACATTCATTTCATATCAGTTATCTCAATTAGATTTGAATTACGTTTCCAGTAACCTCATATCCTTGATTAATTGGCCATCTCTTTGGACAATTTTTGCTAATTTTTGGCTGAATCGTTGGTGACAGAGACAAGTTTCTCTGTATCCCGCTTTTTTCAAGACGTATGGCAATCCTATATGTATTGACAGATAATTCCGAAGGCACTTTTTAGTCACCACCGTTCGTAGTTAACATGAAATGTGACTTTATTCACAACAGTTTGGTCGAGGAATGTTACCGTAGTGTTTTATACAGGGGCATTACTGAATTATTTAATTTGTCAAAAACTGTTACGTTTGTGATATGATTATTCCTTAGAAAAAAAAAATGGTTCCATTTTATGCATAGCAAAAATTATATCTAGAAATTGCAATACAAAAATTCCACATTATTTAGAATTTGTTTAGCGGACAAAATTGAGTCCCCACCCACCCCGAAAGTGGCGCCCAGAGAGCGAACCCTGGCTATCCAACCTAGTTACACCACTCAGTACGAAGTAGTCTCAGCCATTTTGTAGCATGACTTGTTTTCATTTCATATCTCTGGTTACGTTTCCCGTATCATCAGAAAAAAGTACGTTACACTGAAAAGAGGGGAAAGAGAAACGCTTACTGAAACCGCACCGCACCCACAAACTTCCTGCATGGCGTAAATAACCACAGGTCATTATTATGAATTGGTGTTGGCCAGACTGGTATATGCAGTTGCAGTGCTTCGTTAGCCCACAAGGTCGCGCGGTCAATGCAACCGAATGCGCGCCCTATTTGAATGTTTTTGACACGTACATAATGTAAGATTTCTTTTCGACTTTTCAATATGACTCACACGATTCACCGCACTCCTAATACTGTCTTCCAAAATCTTCTCATCAGTTATTTTGAGCGTTTTACCATTTTCTTTAAAAAAAATAGCTAATGACAATGAAACGCTGCCCACTTTAATTTAGACTTTTATTCCTATTGCCAGTTTTACACTAATGTATCAATAAAAGAATTCTATAAAATATTTCAATAATGAACAAATAATGTATTTAAGTATTAAGTGGTTTTGAAAATTACTTATTTGACATATATTCCGATTTATCAAATTAAACATATTAAAATAATTGCTTAGATTATGTTATATAATCTTTATAAGAAAAAACTAATTTTGGCAGTTTGAATCGAACAAGAAAACTTATAAGTCAAAATTTTAATATAGCAGATAAAAACTCTGAAACAGAAATTAAGCAAAAAACTTTTCTTATACAAAGTTATACGAGACAAAATGAAACTTGATTTACGAATGTTCTCGCATAATTCACGACAAGAATAGTATTGTAAAGTAAAAGACATTATGAAGAAAGTTATATACAGAAACGTTAAGAACAACCATTTATAAATCCACAAAAACATTCTAAAATTAGATAAAAATCATCAGTATACCAGTGAAACTCATACAGTTCAAAAAACATATTTTCAGATTAATCATATTGAAGATTCTGTCATATCGAAAATCTGTCTACTCAATATCTAGATAGAAGTTAGACAGTAACAGATTTTTAACGTACACTTTAATTTGTAATATTTGCTTTTCTGAAAGAAAATCAGGTCGAAAGGTGAATTTTCTGGAATATTTTCAGTTTTCTGGCTTAAAAAAAGGAAATAATATATACTAATTTAGAACCTCCAACTCCAGGACTTCATTGATTTAACTAATTAAAAGTCTTGAAACTATCGATGCTACAACAACACACTGTTTCTTCATTATTTTTAACATTTGCAAATTTCGAAAATTCAGATTTTTACGAAAATGAGGTCTGCCCCGTTTTTAAGCGTCCTTTGCTGTATTAGTGAAAAAATGAAGACAAAATGGAGCTGTTTTTGAAAAAAAAATCGCTAGCAGAATTATTACCCGAAAATTACTTATTTTTTAAAAAAAAATGTACGTTACCTCATCTAAAGATCTAATTCTTTAGAACCGATTTTGTTAAAGAAAGAAGTCTATCCTCAATACTGTACTTTTACAATGTTACTTTTTTGCAATGTTCGCTAAAAATGCAAAGTTCGCTAAAAATGGAATTAAGCATAAGTTTTCTTTACCGGTCTTTGCTAGATTGGAGGTAAAAATAAAGAAAATATTTGGAGCTGTTTGGGGGAAAATAATTGTTTAAAAATTGCGTATATTTCACGCACAATTACGCGAATTCTCCTCGCATTTTCGAAAAATTGTACATGACCTTATTTTAAGATCTGATAAATGTATTATATCCAGAAAAATTTATCTTCAATATGGAAATTGTAGGAGGCTTCGAAAAAAAAATTGAACTATAACACAATTTTCGAAAATTCAGAGATTTCAACTAAAATGAGACATGTGATAATCTTACTAATTTTTATAATAAGAATACATTTATGTACTTTTTATCACACGTACAGTTTGTATTCGCAGTTGCATTCGAAGCGAGATGGCAATTATGACGCGAGTTCAGTTCACGTTTGAAAGACGCGCTTTCCCGCCGGCCTTGGCCAGGCTCGGCCGTTCCCTCTCATGCTGCCGGAAGTTGCTGATGGCGAGGCGAACGCCTGCCGGGCGGAGAGGCAGCGCGAGTGCAAGGGAGTGCATGCAGCGGCAAGCAGCGCTGGAGTTGAGTGTGTAGTATTGCTCTCCTGGCGTCGTGAATAAGCGACGTAGTGTACACGGCATTTTAACACTTCGCTAGAAGTGGGAGGAATTCTAAATAGCGTGGGACGTGTACGATGTCTGGGATGCAGTCATTTCAAATTAATTTCGACAACCCGCAGTGTACGTATTTCGGTGGGGAAATGGTGACTGGACGTCTGCACATTCGCTTAGAACGCTCTACTCGTACGAGAGGTAAGCATTTTCTTGTAAATATGGTAAGCATGTTAATATTGGAAATATCTATAATTTCTTCCCTCATAATACGTGCTGTAATGACATGGAAACTGTCAATAATGACACAAAGGTGTGGTTTTTATTCGAATGAGAGAGGAAAAGTCGGGGAAGCCCCGATTACGTCAGCATGCATCGCGGTCGCTCTCAGTAACTACAAAAAAACAGTACAGACAAAAGCATGTAGTTGGTTCACGCTCGCGATTTGCATTTTTTGTCGGGTTCTAGAACTCTTGAGCCAAAAAACGCCGCACGAAATATACGCGCAAGTTTTCTTGAGCCCTCTTTTCGCTAGAAGCGAGAGGAGTGGGGAATTTCGTTATTTCGACAGTAGGACATCATATATGCATCAAATAGCTCGTTTTCGATACAAAATTGTTTCACTTTACATGGTAGAGTAAATTTCTGGCTATCTTTTATTGTTAATTCAAATAATGATGGTAAAGTAGTGAGGATAGGGATTCCGGCGCTCAAGAAAACTTGCGTGTTAATTCCTACCTATATTGTTCTTCCTGCCAGAAGAGTTTGCAGCGCCCCTGATAAACTTGAACTATCTATAATATTGAATATAAGGAATGTCCATGGAAGTAGTATTTCTAAAAATAAAAAAATAAGTTTTAAAGTCTTTGTTTGAATACTAGCAACAGAAATATATTGTTTTATGCGAACATTCTTACGTTGGGAAATTGACGCAACAGATTGCTTACTTGTATACCCGAACACAACAATCGTAATATGAATGCGAATAACATAGTTACACACCAACACTCTTTTCCATATGATTTGGATGAAATTATTGACAAAAGAATTGGTCACTGTTGTCGCAGGCGGCTGAACCAAATATAATAATACGTACTCTATTTTGAACTGATTTCTTAATGGAGCTGGAGGGGAACTTTTTCATAAAATAATTAAATTAGAGGCATAATAGAACATTTTCATATAATGTATTTGAGCAAGTTAGGGTGAAATGTTTTCTCTTTTTAAGGGGAAAACGTGCGGTAAAGTAAAATGAAAGCTTTGAGAAAAATAAATTATATTTTTCATTTGCGTCAACCGCATTATAAACTGCGTGCCATGATTCCTTCAGCAAGTAGTCCGTAAATAATTTAATGCTAACTTTAGGGAATGCTCTGGACATGGCGAGTATTATTTATTGTGTCAGTGTTCATGTTATTAGTAATTGAAAGAATTTGTGCATCGTGGTCACAGTATCCTAGATTATTCGTTACTATTTCGTATCTACTGTAGTAGTGGTTGTGATTTTAATTAGATCTTATCCTTTTTGTGAATAAAATGTATTCCGGGTTGGTACATTCACTGAAATATCTAAATTAAAAGAATGAAGTAAATTGAGGATTCGCTCAGAAAGTCAGTATTGAAATCTTCACATACAATAATGGATTTTAAATAGAGATTACTAATTTTGTTCAGAATTATCTCTAGATCTTCTAAGAAAATGAAATAATCTAAAGCTCGCTTTGTTGGAGGTCTGTAAATGCAAAGTACGATAATTTTGAGCGTTGAAAGATGTAGACTGATACTTCAAAAATTTTTTCAACTGCATATAAATTGAATTCTGACAAGAATGTAGAATCAATACTATTTTTTACTTAAATACACGATCCTTCGTAACTTATTTAACTGCCCTTGTATCTAAAATTAGCCGAACACTTGTCTTCAAATCAACACTCCATGCCGGACGGAAAATTAATGAATTTATAACCTTGATGGACAACGAAACGTTCACAGTAATAGTATTAATCACAAACTTAAAACAATGAGAAAAATTAATTTCCTAATTTTCTTTACTGTATTTGCGAGAGAAAGAGGCCTAACGTTTAATTCGTGGAATTAACGGAGCCTTCCTTACCTTACGTTCGTGGAAGCACATCTGGAATGAAGTATCAATGTCGGCATACGAGGTTATCGACTTGACCCGTGAGGGAGAATGAATTGGTTGCATCCAGGGGTGCTCAGAAGGGGGACGGGGCGTACAGTTGGAGCAATTTGCCCCAGACCCCGACTTCCCGAGGCCCCGAATTTTATTCATTCAAAACAAAAAATGAATGTATTTCTAATTCAAATTAATCGGTGAAAGTTATCCTGTTGCATGGAAAAATGAATGTGTATGTGTTCTGTACATGTATTGGGGAACGGAACATTATACTTCGATTTAAACACGGTGGCACTTTAAGGTCTCGAGCCTGGACGGAGAGGGGAACACTGTTGTCCAATCGTGAGCTTCGTTAAGATTTAAATTTTTGGTATTGGAGCTCCCGATTTGATGACGTACCCGTCTTTTTCCCGCTCGTGATCTGGAAGTGCCACTATGTTTAAAACGGGGTATCGTTCGAAATAAGCAGTTCCCGTGGATCTTCTGGCTAAGGGTCTTGTTTTCTCTGACGCCCTTGGTTGGATCGCTTACACAAGACCGTCACATACTACGAACGTACTATATAGAAAGTGCAGTGAAGGTATTGAAAATTATTTAAATATGACAATAAATAACGAAGACAAATTAAAATTAATAAGATTACTTTTCAAGTTTAGTTAACATAAAAACTAATTTTTATCATTCGAAAAGTCAAATTGATATACTAATCATACATTCAGGAAGTGTATATATTCGGTTCATCCACGGATAAACCCCCGTCCCATATGACCCTCGTGTAATCGTTACTGGTAACAAAATTTCGTAATTGTTTTTACGTTTGAGTAATTAAGTAACAAATGTATAACAAGTAGCTGCCTTGACATCCGACGTAATTTCAGACCTCCGGCATATATGTGGGTACTTGAAATATAGTTAACTTTTTAGATTTTCAATGCTTTCTCCTCGACAAGCGCTACAGTCTACTTCTTTATCCGGCTCGCCATATTCATTTCCAAACGCGAAAAGCCATTTGCATCTGCGCCGATGCCTACACGGTCTTTCCTTTGTTTCCACTGTCCAGGACCTTCCTCTAAATGACGTTCCTAATATATATATATATATATATATATATATATATATATATATATATATATATATATATATATCATAGTTGATAGTTTTCAACCCATTCACTTTTTTGACTAAGCTTCTTTCGTATTTATTTTTACGTCTCATCTAGTGGCTTCGTATTAAACTAGTAAACAACTGCACCATCATTGACATTTTTCGAAGTCTTACAAACTTGCGTAGTTGAGATCAAAAGGAGCTTTTGCACTGTTTATGTTTAAGGCACTAAATATTAATTTAATGTGGACTGAAGTAGCCTACCAAAATGCACAATTATTAGAAGGTTTTAAAAAAGAAGTATAATGTAATAGTAACACTCACATGCTATGGGAAAGCGCATTGTTTCGCTCTCGGGCAAAGTAATTGTCTGTTGTAGCGGTTGAAAGAAAAAAATGTGCTTTACGCGGCGGAAGTAAATGATGCCCATTAGGAAGCTCGACACTAATGTTCCTCGAACAATCTCTTTTTGTCGCCTGTACGCGACATTACTTCCTGAAATTTAAACCTGGGAAGACAGATCGGGCAGGTGTTCCATGGTGCTTCTCATTTTAAGTTTTTCATTTGCTGCCAGGGCGCTGGCTCCGTGCTACTTCTGCGTTTCGCTTTGTACTGATATGATGATCATTAGAGCCCCGAAATTTGGCACAATACCTTTTTGTTATTGTTCCTATTTTATGACTTAACAATAGGAACCACTTAATTGCACTTATGGAATTGCTTTAGTAGATTTTCATTTTGCCTTTTTTTACCTATTTTAGCTCCTGATGCATTTTTTTGCTATTTTGTCTTATTTTTAGGGAGGATTAGCCTTTTTCTGTTTTTTCCTAATTATTTTGCTTTTTTCCCTCCTGGCACCGATCGCGATCAAGTTCCACATAATGAAGCCTGAACAACACGAAGAAATGATCGTGTTTTGTCTTTCTGTAGAAGCGGAGGCTGTATTACAAATCTAAATGAAAAAGTAAAAGGATACCAGTCAAAAGTTTTGAAGTTTTTCATTGAGGCTGACAGGCTTTGTTTGTTCTCGAGGAATCCCATCCCACTTTTGAGTATGGCCTTTGATTCCTTTTGAGGACAGCTCTCTGTACATGATATATCCTTCTCAGTGCTGGCTTTCCTTACACTTTAAGTGCTAATGCATATTTTAGAGTTAGAATAAAAATGTGAATCATTTTAATAATTAATTTTTATACCAGTTCCTTTTAAATGTGATTTTTCATTGTTTCCATGCATTTTTGTACCCATCCTTTACCTAGGATAAATGCCTTTTTGTATGCCTATTTTAGGTAAAACTGGCCTGAACTTCCGGGCTCTAGTAATAATAAAATTGGATGATAAATAGTGTCTTAACTCGTTTCCTCCACGCATCGCTAGTGACCCAATCATTGTTCTTTTTTTTAAATTTGTTGCGTCGCCGTTGAGTCATCACGCCTCGTTGGGCGTTCAGCGCTCTCTCTGGAGTAGTCCTCCGTTACTGAGTAATTACTATATTTGTGAAGTCTCGTTACGATGCAGTCAGTCGGTGCCTTTGATCCCTTCGGCCAGGGTCCCAGCGCCGTTAGATCCTGGGGTTCCTAAACGGTCACCCAACCAGGAACACGCGAGTCTTGAATTCGCTTAGCCTCTGTCTTCACGGAGTGTTGTAAATTAATTCAGTTAGCGATACCGGCTACAAAATTCGGTTGACGTCTTAGCTACGAAATTATTTTTTCCAAAATTCATTTGGTTCCACCTTAAGTGCTCATTGCCCTTTTAAAAGAGGATTGGTTGGGCCCGTACACTTCGTAAATAATAATGTCAAAAGCGAAATTTACTTTATTGTAGAACCCAACTTCGAACGGCCGGTTCAACGCTGCACTACAGCATTAATATTCCCGGGCGGGACTGGGCGCGAGAAACCGTTCTCATATTGCCTAGCGTGGAGATTAAATTGCTCAGAAAATCAAACACACACTTTAATTGTGAAAAATTATTCACTTGTTCCCATTTCAATTTAATTTTATATAGATTTCGAGTTTCTGCTCTTTTCTGACCACTTAGGTTAGGGCGTGGGGATAATCAAAGGAAATAACACTTCAAAAATGTATTAGAAGTTCAACAAAATCTCAAAAAGAGTACTGCTTATGTAAAATAATTAATGCCCCAATTTTCCCTGCCGGTCTTTCACATGTCCCTTTTCATCCCCATATCTCCCACCTGTCCCCCGACCCAACAGTCCCGCCCACCTGTCGATTGTTCAATTTTTTGCCAAAGATCATGTTTAGAGCAAGTGTATTATGTTTTTTAAGAAAAGGGAATACGTCGGGAATTCATTGCTTGAACGTTTTTGTTATTTCACTACGTAGTTATAAATAATCTGCTTTAATTGTGCCAATTTGCTGTTTTAAAATTTAATATCAATATTGATGCCAATTGCACTGCTCGTTATACTTCAATAAAATTGTTTAAATCCTATTTTATTTAGTTTATTTTTTCAGAGGAAGTTTTGCCCAATATTTTTGCATTACTTGTGTTTGTGTTGGCTTCTGCTCTGAAATAAATATATTAATGATACCTTGCGGATTTTCTTTATGAATTACTTTGATTTTTCAGGTATAGAACTTAAATTTCGAGGTGAAGCTCGAGTTTACTGGGAGAAAAAGATCAAGGAAAAAGATGAAGAAGGAAATTCTTTGATGAGGGTTGAAGAGCACACATCCCATGAGTTGTATTTTGATACTCCATTTTATGTTTTGGGCGGGCCATGTGAGTATTGCTTTTTTTATTCTGGTTGATAAAAATAACATATTGATAAACAACTAATTCCCTGAAATGAATTTTAGTAATTTTCAGAATATATATCTAGAAAATAAGCAAGATATACAATATGAAGGCGCAAAATTTGTAATAAAATTCGTTCAAATGCTTCAAATTCTGATTGTACAGTTTTTTTAGCACAAACGTTTCTTTACCCAAACAAGGGTAACTTATCTTGATAATAATAACTAGGGGGCGGATTTTAATGAAATGTCATTTTTTTCTT
This sequence comes from Teleogryllus occipitalis, assembly GCA_011170035.1. Classification (NCBI taxonomy): domain Eukaryota; kingdom Metazoa; phylum Arthropoda; class Insecta; order Orthoptera; family Gryllidae; genus Teleogryllus; species Teleogryllus occipitalis. Next base: position 45,107 of record BLKR01003518.1, on the reverse strand, counting down.
TTCACTTTAGAACAAGGCCCTTTAGTATAGAAATTCATTTTATGATAAGATAAAAGGAAATGTCCCATTTTTATAGGTAATTATTTTGCATTTCTAGTCGATTTCGACTAATAAGTCATTTTTTACCTTTTGCTGTCATTTTTAATTCCCCTTTTTTTGCTAATTTAATAGATTTTAATGGTACTTTCTTCAAATAATATTTACGAGATGCAACAAATGTTCTTCACAGAATTACTCAGTAGCCTATTCGATTTGTTCGCTCAGAAATTCTTTTGACAGCAGTTGTGAGTTTGTAATTCTTGTGACGTGTATCAGCGCCATTGCCGGTTCGGCCGATTTCAGTATAACGAAAGACAGAGATTTCTTGATGAAGAATAGTCCAAACCAAAAGTTTGAAAGCTGAGTTCAATTTAGGGTATTTTTAAAGAATTTTAAGGGCATTTCTTCGATAATTTTTGGCGATGTTTTAGGTCATCAAAATCCGCCCCCTAATAATCACTAAATGAAATAAGACAATTGTGCCAAAGTAACAAGTCATCTTGCGGAAGAACAAAATAAGCCCAAAATGTTTTGAAGAACAAAGTATACAAACCTCTTCAATGTCATGCAAGGTTTCATTTTTATTCTCAAAATATTTTTATTGCTCACACTGTCAATCTCTAAAATGTTTCTCGAGCTATCAGTACCAGCTACTTTTTTATAATGCTAATATTTTGTAATGTATTATGCACTTTTCCACGTGTACAGTTACTCTTGTGAGTTATAAATGTTTCACAAGTTGCTTGTAATAACTGCAAATCCAATACCAGAGAATGATACGCGCGTGTATTGAAAGGCATGGTGATTTACCTCCGAGCTTCCCCCACAATGGTGAAGCAAAGACAATGAAAAGGCGTTGGTTGACAGCGAAGGATATCGGGCGTAAGGGACAAATAGCTCCTACCTTTTTACATTTGAGAAAATTAACACCGAGTCAGTGGCGGCTGGTGGTCTTGCAATGAGGGTGTGCAACGCCTCTCTTCTATCTTCCTTCTTTTCCTCTCTCTCTCTCTCTCTCTCTCTCTCTCTCTCTCTCTCTCTCTCTCTCTCTCTATATATATATATATATATATATATATATATATATATATATATAATGTATATAATGTCATATACACATATGCCCATACATTTCACGCGCGCGCACGCACACACACACACACACACACACACACACACACACACACACACACACACACACACACACGCACACACACACACGCGCACACACACACACACACACACACACACACACACACACACAGATATATATAATGACAATTATTCACAACGCCTGTTATGAAGTTTGACAGATTCTGAACAGTACCTTTTATCACCAGCGAGGATTGGCCGCATTTATTTTCACAACACCCGCTTCGACTTCGCTCGGCAAGGACCCTCTGATATATTTACGACTGGGGTCGAGTTGCCGCGTGGTGACTCGGCACACTCCACGTTCCAGATCCGTTTTCCCAAGGGTGTCAAGAGTTCTATATTACTCATCGATTCAAAACATTTTTACTCGCACTTTTGCTGGAGAGTAGTTTCCTTAAGCCCGCTATACAAATTTAAGGTTAAAAGTACAAGTTTCTATACCCAGTATTTAGAACATTGGATAGTTAGCCGTTTACACTATGTGATGAAAAACAGTCTGTTTCGCTTCAGTCAACGCTGTTTGTTTTCAGCAATTTGTCTTGAGACTTTTTCATTGAAGTCATTGATTTCTCGCGTTTCATGTTTTCGTCGCTATCCATTGTTAGTTGCACTAACACACTTGACCAAAAAACGAACACTAACGTTGGTTTTTCAAAACGCATTAAAAGTAGCTTACTACATACGTTTACAAAATACATTTGGATTTTCACATGCTTCGGAGTGGATTTTTAATTGCAACTCGCTTTAAACAATAAGAAAATGTGCATATAACATTAACACAATTGCATATATATCACAATACTGTGGCGGTCAATAAAATAGAGTTACCCGTAGCGCCTAAAGATAAACCATAATAGCTTTCCCGCGCGAATGTGTCGGCTCATGTTTTTAATCAATAATCCTAACCTAATCTGTCAGAACAAGACAGCAGTCAGTGAACCACGTATCCGGCTTGGTGGAGTAGAATCAAGGAATTTCATCAGTCATAATAATAGAGCCACTGCAAACATTTATTACAACTAGTAGTTTTTCGACTTATTTCGATTCTATTTGAATTGTTTGTGATCGCTTGATGTACACGTGATTTTCTTACATTGGTTATTTTATTAAATATTCTAGATAGGTCGCGCAAAACACACCACAGACTGAACGACAGGTGAGTTTTAGTATGGGGAGAAAAGTGATTCAATGAACAAAACTGCATAAGAACTGCATGTTTTGCGAAAGCGAACACAGTATGCAATTCACAAGTGTAAACAGACGAAGCAGATTCCTGAAAATCGAGGCAGACCACGAAGAAACGTCCCCAAGAATGGATCCACTAATCAGCTTAAAAATTCGGAAGAGTTTTTTTCAGTTCCCAGATTTAAACCCGAATGAAAATTTGTTGAAAGTGTTGATGGAAGGATTAATCGATCCAAAGCAACAAATTTTGACAAACTGTGGGAAGAAATACAAGAGGCATGGTAATCAATTCCAGAAGAATTAAGATAACAGACATTATGTGAGCTCATTGGAAAGAAGATGCCGGGTTGTACTAAAAAATAAGGGATATCCTACCAAGTACTAAACGATTTTAAAGAGGGAAATGATTTTTTGCATTTTTTTGTTGCTATTTTTCGAAGACGTTATATCATAGCTCTATTTTTTGATTTCATAGAGAGTTTTGTAAGTTTTTTTGTTAAGTTTTTGTTTTTTGTTAAATAATTTGGGTCTGAATACCACGTAAAGATTTATTTATCTGTTTCCATATTGAATACAAACAATGGCTTCAGTTGGTGTCACCAGGGGGAAATCTAATGGTATCAGCCCCCCTCCCCATGAATTAAGTATACAAAATTTTACATATTTATTACTATTAGATGTAGTGTTGAAGGAAAATATATAAATTCACGTCAGTAATACATTAGTTAAAATCCGTAAGATAAATTGATTTTATGTAATTTATAAATTGTTTGTATTTTATTAAAAATACCAGCACATTTACACAGTATTTTATTGCACATTATACTTTATTGAAAAATTCTATGTAATTCAGAATAATTGCAATATAGTTTTTAAGTAAATATGCTAAAATGAAACATAAATAATCAACAACTGTAAATTATTTATAAAGACTCTTTACGAGATTTAAGGGCAGCAAACATACCTATAATTTTATTAAAATCCATGCTTCATGCATTGTCATTTTCTATTGACAATAGAGCCAAATCAGATAGTTTTGATTGACTCATTGTAGATCGTAAATAAGATTTTACAATCTTTAATTTAGAAAAGCTTCTTTCACATAAAGCAATAGAAACACAAATTGTAAGAAAGAATTTCAAACTAAGGAAAAGGTTTGGAAGGGATTCTACAAAGTCCCACCGTGCACTAAATCGAACATTGAGAAAAGACCAATGTTCAGCTTCTTTTAGATCGATATTTGCTGCTTTGAGGTGACTTCTGAGCCTTGATATTTCAACTTGAAGTTCATCGACTGATATTTGGTCATAGAAGGATGTCAGTTTTCTAATATTTTCTGCTGAAATATTGTTGCTAGATGACACGAGATTGTGCGTTTTAATTGCTGCAAAAGTGGATGATATCTCGGACGTTGCTTTGGATCTAGTTTGCAGCTCTGCATAGAAGCGATCATAGCATTCCAACATTTCCCTTTTATGTTCTTCCTGCAAAGTCAACCCAACATCATTCAGTGTCTCTCCTGGGATCTTTTTCAACCTCCCTCTTCTTTCAACTGGAATTCCATATTCTTCTGACTTTACGTGCGCTTCATGCGACTGCTCGCGCAATAGCATGATCTACCAGTTGCTCACGTTCTTCTTGCAGAAAAATTCGCAGCTCTTCTAATCTCATTATAACTTTGTCAATAGCTAAATCATTTGTTTGAAGATATTGCTGACTATGTGACTATGTTTTCCTGCGGTTTTCTAAGTTCAATTGCAGAAACAACTTGGTCAGTTTTCTTTCACTGGTAAGACTGCAGCATAAGGAGCTCTCCAGCGTGTTGTAACAAGTCTTTCAAGTGATACCCCAGTAGAGAAATTCGAATAAAGGTAATACTTATGATTTTGTTAGTATTACCTCTTATTCCCATCAACAGTTCACTCATTAAGATAAAGTAATCGCTGAAATCGAGACTCTTTGACGATTGAAGAAGTTTGAGAATTGAAGGCGCTTACAGCTTATAGTTTTGCGTTTTAGTTTACATTATTTCTAGTCTTTGCTTCCTTAGTATTTATGATTTAAATGTTTATTTATTAAATTAATACAAATAATTTTAACTAAACCATAAAAATTATATAATTCCATAATTAAATTTTCAAATGACAAAAACTAACAAAACTCTTAATATATAAATTTTAATGTAAATGATTTAAATTATATAATTCAATTATAAAATATTTTAATTGGTGTCACCCTAGATGGTGTCACCCGCGGCGCACTGCCCCGCCCTGCCCCCCCCCCAGCTACGCCACTGAGTACAAAATAAAAGATAGATATGCTATTTATTTATAAATCAATATTATTTGCAAAACAAATCCCTTAATTTCTTTATTATGGCATGGTGGCTCTATTTTTTGACCGACACTGTACTCATAACAGCAACATCGCACAGCAATGCGTTCGCGTTTCGCGCGCTAGCGAAGAACTGCTATTTTGGAAGGGATAAAAGCTCATTTAAGTGGAGAGATATCTCACACATGCTTCGTTCAGTGACTTCTTTTAGAAACTTCAACTACACGAGTGTTATATCTTACGGCCGGTTTCACCACCATTACTTAAAATTTTAGGTTCGTCTTAAGAATTTTAAGGCAGACAGACGTTTCCGTTTCACCATACCCTTTAAGGCGAATTTAAACCATAAGTTCGGCTTAAATTTAAGTACACCTCTCAGCTGCACATATCCATTTTAAGTCGTGCTTTACGTCGCAAAACAGTTAGTGAGCGTATTGTGGACTGGTGCTTTTGATAATGACAGCTGCGACAATTGTGAAGACGAAAGCTTTGAGAAACCGCCTTGTAGGCCAAGGTCCATGAACGGTCCGAATATTCCGAAAAGCTCGATGAAAGGGATTTTGACACCAGATTTCGCCTATCAAAGATGACAATATAACATGTTTTGGATCTAACTGAAGACCGACTGGAATTTCCACGTTTACTCCATAGTTAATTGAACCGCTAACAATAGAAAGGCGACTCGTTCAACTTTTGACAATTTTTTTTATTGCCGGGGAAGGGGGAAGGTTGTGAGGGAGTCAATGTATCATTTAATGCAGAAAGAAAACTTGGCCGCACAATAGCACAGGCTTAGCAACGCCTTCAATTCTCCGTTTATTGCTGATAGGAAACTAGTCCGTGACAAGATCCCTTTGTGCAGTAATACTCAATGACATTATTGTTCGTTTATAACGTTGAGAAGTTAGAGATCACTCGTTCTTGCCTAATGATAGGGATTTCGGGATAATTAGGAGGAAGCTGAGAAAGGAAGAAAGATATTATACAGTGGATGAAGGGTTTAACCTAATAAAACATTTCTCAAAAAGTTTTCCATTGTTCAGATGAAGGCAAATGATTTCATCGATTACAGTTCATGGTAGAGTAAATGCGTCAAGAAAACCTGTCTTGGCGATGATTCCTGTGGTAAAGGTATTCCGATATACATTCCTAAAACGATCTTTCACTCTTTCAAAATACCTTGAATTGATCTCAGCTGTAACACCGCATAGTGTTCAGTGCAACTTGCAAATTGGTGGCTTGATGTTGAACACTTTTAGGCTAAGAAATTCTTTAAAACCATTAGATCTGCCTTCAAAGAAAGCCTGTACATCAGTACTGCCTATAAACACACACACACACACACACACACACACACACACACACACACACACAAAAATGGATGATATCAAGAAAGCATTGGTCTACATCCTTGAGGAGAAGATGCAGTTTTGGCTTACAGATACATTTTTCCCATAACAATGACATCTAATAAATATGAAGATTACTGAGATTTTAGACCATCCAAAATGTAAAATGTTTTTTGAAACTTTTAACAAAGAATGATTATTAAAATAAAATAATTTGTATGTAAAATTATATTTTAAATGAAAAGATATAAGAAATCATTTGGAAATCCGTTTACGGTAAAAAAGAAAAATTCCCTCTCGTTAATCTTAGGTCATAAAATATTTTTATTCTGAAGATTTAATAAGTATATTTATAATTAGATAACAAAAAATTGTAAGAAGAAAAAAATCATAAAACTGATTTTATGAGTTTTCTTTGTGTCTTCTATAAAATTGAGAAGTGTGAACGGGTTGCCTTTCTGCAGTTAGCGATTCAATTATTAACGAAAGGAACATTTTAATATTTAGGTTCAAAATTGTCTTCCAAGTAACAGTTTAGCCTAACAAGTGTTTTGCAGGTTATGTTTATTTTTTTATTATTTTTTTATTTATTTTACGTCAAAAAAAACAGCTAAAAACTGCGTATGACGTGCTATGGGGAAAAGTGAATTGTGTGCACATTTTCAAAATTCTGTGATCCCTACACTTAAGTCATATACTACTTAAATTTTGAATTTTGAAAGGGAGAAAAAAAAACAAACAAAAAAACTCCCATGTAATAAAATCTATTTTCAAGGATAAATAAGCAATTAATTTTGAATTTTGAAAGGGAGAAAAAAACAAAGAAAAAAAACTCCCATGTAATAAAATCTATTTTCAAGGATAAATAAGCAATAAATTTTGGCTCTTATTACTTCCTGCCGCGACAACATGGAAACGATAATTTGAATAATTGTATTTCCCACTGAATTCTAGAAGACGTGCACAGAAAAATGAAGTTACATTTATGTCCAGAAGCAAAACAAGGGGCCATCTCAGCATTTGCTCAATGGATCAGGGAAACTGGACGAAAAACCTGATCGAGATGGGGGTCATTGACCCGGAAACTGTGTTACAATAGTTTTTACAGGTTGTTTATACTCATTTATACAGTCCAAATGGTAATTAATGCATTATGTATTATTGTTAAAATTAATGTTACTTTTCTTGTGATGCTCAGTATAGTCTCTAATTGTATAGAAACAGTTTTGCAGCAGAAACGATTTCACTTGGGATTTAATAATAATAATAATAATAATAATAATAATAATAATAATAATAATAATAATAATAATGTAGAAGATGTCACCTGTCCAGTGAGATAATTCAGCATATTACATCCGGCTGCAAAATAATTACCCACACAGACTACAAACACAGACATGACCAGGTAGCCAAAATTCTTCACCAAAGGATTGCATTAAACTGGAATCTTCTGGAAATCAAGCAGCCATATTACAAGTACACACCAACAACAATAATGGAAAATTCTACTTGCAAGTTATAAGGGATAGAACCATAATTACAGACAAAACAATAGCACACAATCGGCCAGACATCACATTAATTGATAAAACTAATAAAATCACCTACTTAATAGATATCGCAATCCCAAATACACACAACCTTCAGTCCTCCCATATGGAAAAGATTTCCAAGTATACTGAACTAGCAATAGAAATAAAACAGCTATGGAAAATGGAGAAAGTTTACACGGTACCCATCATTGTATCCACAAATGGAGTCATCCCAAAAACCTTGTATAATAGCCTACAACAGTTAAACCTGACAAAATCATTGTATATATAATTACAAAAAGCTACAATCCTCAACACATGCAAAATAGTTAGGAAGTTTCTGGATAGCAGTGTGACTCACGCCTAATACATATATCCTACTCCAAAATCAAAATCGGAAAGGGCCTTCACTTGGCAAAAGCCCGTAAGGTCACTTCAATCCTGGGACAACATCCAGAGACATAATTGTATAATAATAATAATAATAATAATAATAATAATAATAATAATAATAATAATAATAATAATGTCTTTATTAATGGCGAGGCTCAGGCCATAGGGCCTGCTCTTCCGCATAACCACCGGGATTTAAACTTCTCTATTGAATTTAATCGTTTAATGTAATCTGGCAAAGTGTTGTAAAATAATGTACATGTATTGTATGTGAATTTTTTGTAATGAGCTGTTGATACTGTCACCTGATGAATATGATTTCTACGTCGAGTGTTATAGTAATAGACTTCGGCATTTTCTGAAAAAATATTCCCGCCCTTGGGCAAGTCATTTTTTACAAAAACCACTGATTCGTAAATAAAAAGACACGGTAATGGTAGAATTCCTAGATTAATGAAGAGAGACTTACATGAATCACGTGGGTGGGATTTGGTTATTATTCGTACAATTCGTTTTTGTAATCTAAAAGTCTGGAAGCTATAAGATGTATTTCCCCAGAATATTATGCCATATCTCAGGCGGGAATGAACATTCGCGAAGTATACACAACGAGCAGTATGAAGTCTGACTGAATTTGCAAGAATTCTGAACGCGTAGCATAATGAACTTAATTTTGTGTTCAATTCATTTAAATGGACGTTCCATTTAAGGTTTGACTGAATTGAGAGACCTAAAAATGTTGTTGCCTTAACATCAGTCAATGGTACACCGTTCATTTTCAATACTTCACAGAATTGTTTATTTGAAATGGAAAACTGCATTAAAACCGTTTTCTTTTCGTTCACTATTAATTTGTTATTTCGGAACCAATTTGAAACATCTGATATTGTACTATTTACGGTTTCTTTATTGCAAAGGATGTTCGTATCATCCGCAAAGAGAACCGTTCTTCCGTTTCGAATCGTCGAGAGCATACCGTTTACGTAAAGTAGGAACAGAATAGGGCCTAAAATCGATCCTTGAGGAACTGCACATGCAACGGGCAAAGAGTCGGAAAGGTGCGTACGTAATGTTCCATCATTCCAGTAAGGTATTTCAACTTTCTGAGATCGTTGTTTAAGGTACGAACATAACCAATCTAGAGCAATACCACGGATTCCATATGAAGGTAATTTTGAAAGTAAAATGTCATGATCAATGATGTCAAAAGCTTTTGAGAGATCTAAAAATAATACAATAGGTGCCTCGTTTTGATCTAATAATGAGGCGACATCTTTAAGAAAAGAAAATATAGCTGTTTCCGTTGATTTTGATTTTCTTAATCTATGTTGGCAATCTGAAAGCGCGTCGTGTTTAGTGAGGTTTCCATTCGTACGTAAAAAAGTCTCTCTAATATTTTTGAAAAAACTGTAAGATGTTAACATGGTCCCGTACCTACTTTGAGTTTCCACGCTTTAAATTTAGTATTTTTTATTGCATTTCCTTTTTCACCTAAACCTAATCCTCCCCACAACTTTATTTAATGTTTGTTATATTTCATCTTGAAGCTCGTTGCTTCAAAAACACGTTCAATGTCCCTCCAGTAATTTTTTTTGTCGGTTTGTTGCTCCCTTTGTAACTTTATTTTCTAAAATAGAAATGTACTTTCTCATATATTTGATGAGCACTTCTTTCTCTGACGATGAGAATTTCGCAATCCTGTCGCCTCTCCCCATTGCAAAAAATATAAAAAATAACCTCTTTGCACCAGAGTACAAAGCAGAACCAAAACAAACAAGGGTGGTTATGGTCTCTGGCTGGTTTCCCTGAATTAGCATGGCCAACCAACTCTCGGATGTATTGAAGGGAAGTATATAGTGGAATTTTGACAAAAAAATGAAGAAAATAAAATAAAAAATTGAAGATTTTTTTTCGATTTTTGTATCTTGAAAGTGTTTTGGATATAACTGTAGTCACCGTTTGGTCGTTTCTCAAATTTAAATGCCTTTTTTCGGGTATTTAAATTTGCCTGGCTCCCTGTCAGGGCGTACGTCAACGCTGTTTATTAAGATACTCTTGCAATTCTGAGGTAAAAGTTAGATTTAAGTGAAAAAAGCTGATAAAGCTGTGGTAAATCTTAGCAACCAGGCAAGAAAGAAGAAGAGAAACATCAAGAAGAAAAGGAAAGGGGAGGACACAGATAACATCAAAGGAGGCTTCTAGCCTATCATAGTGACTATTTTGAAGGCCATTTGCCGCAAATTTATTTCCAGTGGACATTGGTGCATTTACGCTCAAAAATACTTGAGATAAAATTTCTTAAAAATTGTGTCGTAGGCAACTCAATGTGTTCTAGATATTAGACTCATTTCTACGGAAAATAATCTTTAAAAACAGAAATTTCTTTTTTTGCTAAAACATTTACATGTAAAAAATATAACTTTGAATTGAAAAGCGTTAATGCAAAACATTGTATACCATATTAAGAAAAAATCAGACAAAACTGCTGTAAAATATCAAAGATGAACTTTCATTGTTCTTGAGAAAAGTGCACCGGAAGTTTGAAGATTTAACATTACCAGAATAGACACTACATACTTAAGTTATACTTCACTAAGCATTGCTTGAAAGAGGGTGGTGAAACGAAGAACAACAAAGCACGACTTAAAACGCGTCTTATAATTAAGTATGACTACTAAGGCAATGCGCAATATTCGCACCGTCAGCCGAGAGCTCCATCCATCCATAAGTCACCGTTGTTACCCCTCTTTCCCCTGCAGCCCCGGACAGCAGCCTAAGACGCTCTTTCTTCGTTCTTCAACGCTTTGTCATCAATTTTAGGAGTAACAACTGAAATGTGTTAATATGGACAGAAATTGCGGTATTATTATATTACGTAAATGTTACCGAGGCGAGAAAGTACGTGTTGTTGTATAACCTCTAGTTTCTTTCCACGAGAATGCTCGTAATGGTCAAAAACTGTTGCTCCTGTGAATTATATTTAATTCTCTTAATTGTTTTGAATAGCCTCGGATATTCTGCTGCAGCCAGGAGAACACATATACAACTTCAACATGCAACTTCCATCAGTTCTTCCATCATCATTCGAAGGAAAATTAGGTTACATACGATATACGTTGCTAGCTACTCTGATTCAGGATATGCACGCCAATATGGTGGCCAAGTCTGCTTTCACTGTTCTTTGTCCATTGGACCTGAACCGTGAACAAAATGTGAAGGTAAGCTAACATTAAGAACAAATAATGTACATTGGCTATCCTATCCGCTTGGTTGAATTTTACTTGTAATTTATTGTTTCTTTAGAATGTTATTTATTATCCCAAAGGTCACGGGGCATCAACACTCCTCCCTCCCAAAAAAATAGCCAGTGACACGTTTTAAAAATGTAGTAAATTCTATACTAACAATAGTCATTCAGTATCTCAATTGTTTACGAGATAAATGTTAACTATAAGTCAAATAAAAATTCATTTTATATTCAGCATAAATGAAAAATTCTTTATAAGAAAACATAAAGTTGGCTGGACACTACCACTAGCACGTAGAGAAAAATCGAGGTGCGCCTGTGTATTATTTGTAAATATTCTGACAAGTTTGAGCATGGGCACGGGCGTAAGTGAAAAGAAAGCACTGAATTGTACGTCGTACAAAATTAATGTGTGATTTCAGCCAAAAGTACACATCTTCACATAAATCATGTTTACTTCTGATGAAAAAGTCACGCTTTCAAAACAATACAATACCATAAATAATAGTCATTGATAAATATATTACATCCAATAGTTAATTGAAATCAGAAAATGTCGGACGTCGATTTTAGTCAACTATTTCCTTGAGTGAAAATGTTATTTATTACGAAAATATTAATTCTCTAGATTTCCACTTTAAGTGACTTTCAAAATTTAAAAATGAAACGTGTAAATGTTTTCTTGAATCAAATCAAATAAAAAATACTCTTCTATTTATGTTTACAAGAATCTTTTCCTCCTTAGCATTTGAGGAGATAATAAAAATAAACATCCAGAACTACGTGGAATGTTTGCCTCTGATTGAACAAACTATTTCTTCCTGCATCCGGCAGCATGATTCTTTCTCTTCCTCATTTACAGTTCTTCACAGCGCACAGTGTGTAATTTTAGCAATATAGGTAGAATAAAGTCAGTCAAGTCATAATTTCGGCTGATATTTCACAATCGCACGGGCAAAATATTCATCGAAGACGCGCTTAATACTTGAGGATGCGGTGGATTGCATAGTGCTTCTTTTCAAGAGCCCTTGATAAACGCATAAAATCATAAATCAATGCGCGTCTATGTGCGACAAACATTCCCATTGCCCATTCTTCGTGCAAGTGCAAGCAATAAGTTGAGAAAGTTTTATCGCGATCGCATAAACGATACGGCGGCGCATAAAATACGAACAAGTAAATTGATTAATATAAATAGAATATATATATATATATATATATATATATATATATATATATATATATATATATATATATATATATATATATATACGTTATTTAAGAATAAATTGCTAATAACATTTTAGTATAACTTTGATATTGTTAATATCAGGGTGTCCAACTTGCAAGGCCTCACGGGCCGCAACTAAAACCTTTAATATTGTTGTGGGCCATTTTATTATTACTCGGACGATCCACTCCTTACTTCTCTATACTGTTGAGCTCGGCACGTTGCCCGGCTGCTCTGAAACGCGTGGGGGGGGAGGATGAATCAATGCATGTTATTAGGCCGAATCATGCAACCCGCATTGAAACACATTGGGATTTTCAGTTTCTGAATTGACTAAATAATCCTTAAGTCTAAACTTAACCTATTTTTACATCAAAGGGGGTATTGAACCCGACAGGGCTTGTGCGCTAGGCGCACAATGTTCTCGCCCGACATGGATGAAAAGGACTTTCACTTTTGACTAATTACCTTTCGTGGGCCACAATAAATGGCATAGTGGGCCTCATGCGGCCCGTGGACCGCCAGTTGGACAGCTCTGGTTTACACCAGGGATAGGAAATGGGTTTAATTTGTTTCATTATTTGGTTGTTTGCTAGACACTACAATGAAACGTTTTCTTCATGATCGCTACTATTATCGCCAGAAAAAAAAGTATATTGTCTGTCAGTATGTGTTTTTAATAAGTATTTTTAATAAGCTGATCCAGAACTAGTTATAGTGTGAACAGGCTGTTACTTCCTCGGTTTCTGTCACCTTCGCAATGGTTTAAAATTGTATAAGAAGTGTGAACAATGGACTGTGGTATTGAGGATAAAGTAGGTAGACCTTCATGTTGGAATTGAAAATCACAGTTCATAAGTTGTTGTACTGAATTCATTAAAATATTTTTATTTACGTGTTATTCACAGAATTAGATACCTTTTTAAACATATTGTATGTTGTTACAACATGTAGTAATCGTTCTATTCCAGTGTCTTTTTCTTACCCGATTATTCTTTAAATATTATAAATTAATAAATCTATTTTTCAGAACCCTGTGATGATATCAGATGACAAGTTCCTTTGCTGCTGTTGCTGCAAATCGGGGCCTATTACTTGCGCTTTATCATTACCTGCAACAGGCTTTGCTCCTGGCCAGGAGATACCTTTCAGTTTGGAAGTGGAAAATTATAGCAATAGTACCGTCAGCAGTATTCACTTTTCTCTCATCAAAAATGTATCCTTCACTGTCACTCGACCTAAGAAGGAAACAGAAACAGAAAGCACCAAAGTTGTACAGATGGTGCTGAATGGTGTGGCATCAAACGACAAATACTCATGGACTGAACGTTTGGAAGTTCCATCTTTGCCACCTTCCTATCTGAAGCACTGCACAATCATTGATATTGCATACAGTCTTGAGGTACTGTTTACAAAGTTTTATTATACTTTATTATTGTTTTGTAATTTTATTTACAGCTTAACTCCGCTTCCACTAAGTATGGATAAATCACTAATTAACCGGTTATTTCGCGCGTTATTCTGAAGTTTTAGATAAAACTGTATGATTGAGGATGAACGGATTATTTTGGACATCACCCATAATTTGCGGTTTAGTCACGTCACTGGCGAAAGGAAGGTTATCGTCGAATGTGATGCATATTCCGTGTTTGCGAGAAGTAATTTGGCATATGTGCGATACACGGACTCAATGTTCTTAAAGGCTCCTTCAGGCCGACGTGAAGTTTTACCTCCAGAAACTATTGCGAAAAAAATCGCGGTTATTACAAGGAAAATCGCAGACTTCTCGCTAAAGCTTAGCGAAACTTTTACTGTCGCAATGACATTTCGATGAATCCACACTGTCTATAGGCATAAGGCTTTGACGAAGCAACACTGGACTCACTGGCGGATGAAGTGGGGAGTAAATATTGCGTAGCGCATTCAGCGCCAACTAGACGAAAATTTCCTAGCCTGAAGTAGCTTCCGATCAACAATTGTTCGTTTTATTTTGCAATTTATGTTGATTTGGAAGACATTGGTTAGTTACTTCAGGCTTGAACGTTGACCCATTAAGAGGCGCATCATTCGCTACAGACCAATACCAATACTTCCATAGTCAGAATTTAGCTCAAAGCTATTGCATTGCCGCTAACTCTGCAGCGACTCTGGCCGGCAGGATCGAGGGGTCAAGAGCCGAGATGGCGGAATTTCGACATTAGCTCCATCTAGGTCGAATCAACGCCATTTTCGATGATTAAATATTTCTAGAGTGCGTTGGTCGAATTCAGCTGCTGACTGGTGCAGAATTGTAGCGACCGGCTACTACTCTGATGGGTAGTTCTCCTTCGTTTCTCCGATCAATGCCTAGCGAATGCGTAACAAACGGGTCACGGCCCGTGCGTGATCTTTCCTTCCTTTTCCTTGTCCCTTATTTACACACAAACTTACATTACACTACCACACATGTTGAGAGACAAGTCAGAATGTCCCCCCGAAAGAAATCACAATGCATGAGATCAGTAGAGCAGAGAAGCTGTAATACAGGTATGATAATTCAGCCTGCAAATGTTGCAACCCGTAAGGAAACGTAAGATGTGTGTACGTAACAGTTTTAATGTATGGTGTCCATGAAAATTATAGAGCTAGCACTGATTGCTTATCATATACTGACAATTCTATCATGTACGGAGCGATGGTGAACAATGTAAGGTATCTCATGTGCTGTAGTCCCTGTGTTTGAAGAACCGGCCGTTGAGAAACACCCTTCATTAGAAAAGGAAGTTATAAATGGGTTAAGAAATACCATCATGAACACTTCAAAACCCATCTTACAAACCGCAACATTGCTGGCGGATCGATAGGAAGTAGTACACGTACAGCAACGTTTCTTTGAACTGATTCATCTCTGAAATTTTTATTCTCTTCCTCGCACACTTTCTCAAAATACGAGAAATATTAAATACAATTTCGAAGACGTGATAAAGACGATCAAGGTTTTCAACTTTCAACGTTTCTCAGTTTATCAATTGTATTGTGATGTGGAGGTCTGTTTCCTCGAATCTTTTGGCGACAATTTCTCGACTGAGTTTCTCAGTCATTACGAAGTATGTGTCGTACCTAAACACTTTCTCACTGTAAGAAGTCATCACAGATTCACCAAGTCGAGAAAACAAATCTTGGTGCAGTGCAAGGTCTTCAAACCCTCCCGTTCGGATAGCTCTCACGGAGGATGAACACCTCTTTCAACAGAGATAATTGACCTGTCGTTCGCGTAGAATTTAGAAACATTTACTATTCGATAGCAAATTGAGACAGTTCAGTATACTCGAGTTCAAAGACCGTCGCCCTATAGCGGAGACAATAGCGCATAACTATTCTTAGATTTTTTTCCAAAATAAATATTTCATTGGTCGATCAGGCCCGATTCAAAGTTCTGCGATTTTGAAAATTATTCTTTAAAAATTTTGTGAGTACTTAAAATTAAGCCCATAGGACTTGCCAAATTTTCGTAAAAATGGCTCCAAACTTTTTCTTTAAATTTATTGTGTTTTCTATAATAGAGTAAGATACACTTTATTACACTACACAATTACAAAGTTCGATTTTTTTCGACGTCGTCCTAAAACTACAATATTGAAGATAGCGATATTTTCTTCAAATGAAATTTGTTCTCTACAATTAATTCTTTAATTAACGTTATTTACATACAAAAAATATTTTTCGCAATTTGGTGTAAATATGATCAGAATTAAAAAGTGTTATGAAAAGATTTTTTCAGAAACGTCTCAAATTTTTCTCTTCAAACTTTGTGTACGGATAGACAATAGCGCTAAATACACTGTACTCAAATTAGTCGGCTTAAACGCCATTTTGCTGCATGTCATTTTCAAAAATTACACCAATGAAATATTTTTTACGTCGTTCTCTCTTACGTCGTTCATATCGACATTATCAGCGTATTGTAAACATTATTGCATTTGTAAGTCCAAGTACTTCAAAGAATGTCTTACAAAGATTCTCGAAAACTCAACAACTTTTCTGTGACAATGAGCTCGAAATTCCCATTTTCAGAAATGCTCAATCACCATTTTCTCGAAAACTTCTCTCTCTCGAAAAATTTTCTCTCCTATTTTTTGTTGTTTTGTCCGAATAGTGCTAGGTGCACTGAATAACTTGATATTAATGCTACTATGAGTGTTCTTTGGTATTTTTTTAATATTACACACGAACCTTTTTACTTTCTCGCTACGGAGTAGAGAGAGTTATGTAGTGCTGCGCGAAAAACGGTGGATTTTTCGTGTACAATTTTTCGAAGTTTTTCCTATTTTTCGCTTAATTTAGCGTGGAAATACGGGCGAGAAAGCACGTGCTGTTTTACCACTAGTTTTAAATATTTCTCACGTCGTTAATATTTTTCATTAGAAGCATTTCTTGTACATTATCCCGTTTATGAGATGCATAAAAATTGCTTCAAATACTTTCGAATGAAGTTTCTCGTAAAAACGAAAGATTTGAGTGAAGTCATCCGCGTCACTCTCCCAACACTAGCGCCTCTAATTCCCGACCTTGCTCACGCTACTTCCATACTGGACTCAACAACTGCTAAGCGCACTGCTCGTTACCTCCGACTTCCAGTGACGTATTCTGCTTTCATGCCATGTGCTACCGCTAGCTCTTATAAATAATCCTAGACTATATAGTTTCTCTAGTTTCTACTACTTTTCTTATATATATATATATATATATATATATATATATATATATATATATATATATATATTTGCTATTACAGTTTTTTAAAAATATCATACCAAATTGACAAGAGTTAACTTTGGCACTCTCACATGCTTAATATGTTGCAAATTTTACACTTAAAACACGCTTAATATCTATCGTAAAAGTGTACGCTCACCAGCAATCGTGTATGTCTGGCATAAAAGCGCACATTTAATTTACTCTGTCCGTTTGTTGCCCATTGCCTCCGAACTGCTCCGAGCGTGTCAAGAAACCGCTCCGGAAATCGGCAACCTGAGCCTTTGGCTCGCCCATATTTTACCAGTAGGAGGGGGGAGTGAGTCATGCAACGAACGCACGCTGTGTTGATGCCGCTGGGTGTCAGCGGTTTCTTCGGCGTTGCCGACTCTTAGGCCCGCAACAGACTACACCGAGGAATGCATTGCGAGAAATGTGCGAAGTGAAATGGGGAAAACCGAAACAAGGGACACTTACGAACCCCACACACACTAGAAAGAGTTTTCTCGTACGCCTCTGCGGAGGCGAAAGAGCTCCTCGCTCGAGTCTGTCAGCGCGCGAGTTTTCTCGGACACATTTCTACTCCTTCACTAATTATATGACATTAGGCCTAAGGCCCCCAACAGACTACACCGAGAGATGCGTTGTCAGAAATGTGCGACGAGAAATGTGGAAAGAGGCCGGCGAGGCTGCGTCCACACACTACAAATAGGTTATTCGATGTCTTCAATTGCCTTTATGCGCTACAAGCCGAGAGTGGGACAAGAGTTAGCTAATCACCTGCGAGTCCCATTTCTTGTTTTATTAAAAGCTTTTGTGTAACTTTAACCCATGAAATCTTTGTTTTGCTGCCATAATCGTAAACCATCTGTTTAACTAGTTCGGATTGCCTAAATAGAAATACATTTTTGCAGTGCATACACATCATTTTTTAATGTAAAAAACTGAAACGTATCTTACTTTTAAGGGAGGCGTGCAATCTGTGCCTTTCTTGAGCTCTGTAATTCCCCCCTCTTTTTTTGCTGTATTTATCGGTTGAATTATGAATAAATTGTGAACGATCAACTAGTTCAGAATAAAATTCACAATTAATAAATTAATTCATAAATAATAAATACGAATTAAGAAAATAGTGAATTAATTAAATTATTTCAAAATACCCTATTAAGTTCCTTACTTCAAATTTTTATTTTTATATTGCTCATTATGTTTCATTTAAGGAAGAAATTCTTTCACACAAGTTTTTTCTTGTTCATTCCCGTTTAAAGAGAAAATTCAAGTAAACAATTAAAACACTGGTTGCTACTTTTACTGCTAAATAGAATAACCTCATTCAGTTCGTAGTGTTTTCCTGCTGTAGCGAAGGCCTAAATGTCATATAAAAAGTAAAGGAGTAGAAATGTGTCCGAGAAAATTCGCTCGCTGACTGATTCGAGCGGGGAACTCTTTCGCCTCCTGACTGATTCGAGCGAGGAACTCTTTCGCCTCCTCAGAGGCAAACGAGAAAACTCTTTCTAGTGTGTGGGGGTTTGTAAGTGTCCCTTGTTTCGATTTTCCACATTTCACGTTGCACATTTCTCGCAACGCATTCCTCGGTGTAGTCTTTTGCGGGCCTTAAGAGGACTGATGCGCCGTCGAGCGAATGATGTAATACAGATCTCTATAGAACAGATTGTACAGAATTTTGAAAAATGTGAAAACGAATGTGGCCTATAATTATTTTTAATATAATTTACCTTGACAGGTTTCTGTTCTCGTTGCTACCGCAACGGTATCCTACAGTATACGGCACTACCGACTTTCTCACGTAACTCGATATTTGACTATCCCCTTCGCAACTCTCCCTCACCCGAGGCCCCGCGAATAACCCCTTCGGTCGTCACGGTGTCTCCATAAAGGTACTCGGCCGTCCAGGACGATCCGTGTCACAGTCGGTCGAGCCGCCATTTCAGCTATCATGTGGTGGCCGTCATTTGACCTGTACTGTAGACGCGCGCAATCTTTCCTTCCTCTTCCTTGTTCTATCCACAACCGTTACTTACACTTGCATGCACTACACTACCACACATGCCGGGAGACCGGTCAGTAGCTTAAGAGTTTGTCCCGGATATACTGTTTACCCTAGATCAGCAGTATAAATCTGAAGAAGGCCACAACATGATGGCCGAAACGTCAGCTCGACTGGCTGACTCAGCTCATCCTGGTCAGCCAAGTATCAAAAGACTCCGGCCGCGGAAGCCTACGAATCCACTTCGCCGTGAAGAGGTGGCATGCCCGTGGTTCATGAGATCACCCGCCGGGAACGACGGATTGTCGCGCGAGGCCGCTCACCGAAATCGACCCCCGGGTCAGCGAAGTGGTCCAGACTTGACTTAATTGAATAGTAGTATTTCCCAGCGCGTCAATTGCTAAGGTCATTAGTCCGGTGAGTGTAGTGCATGCATTTATCGGGGGAGGTGGCGGTGAATTTCCCCCTCTGGATGGCGAGATCCGTCACCGACCTACGTTAAGTTTGCGGGAATTTTCCCCATAGCTCCTTCCAAGGTGGCACCGCCACAACCGGCTTGCTCAAACTCCCGACTGGTCTCCGAACAATTGTGATAGTGTAGTGCATGTGAGTGTGTGTAAGTAAAGAGGGGAAGGAAATATCTCGCGCGGTCTGTGGCCCGTTTGTTAGGGTACTGCTCTGACATTCGCGTGGTGTAGATCGGAGAAACCACAGAAAACTATCTATCAGAGCACCCGGCCGCTAGAATTCTTCTCATATATATATATATATATATATATATATATATATATATATATATATATATATATAGTCATTATTCAATGACTAGAAATCACTCTTTTGAAGTCAATGATTGCTAATAACGTAATAAATTTATTTTATAGGTGGAGGTTAAGATATCTGGTTTACATAAAAACATGTTCATTCGTGTGCCAATTGTAATTGGGACCGTGCCTTTAGCAACACAAGCTTCCAACAGTTCAGGTGGACGTCCAGAGCAATTTATTCCAGCAGCTGTACCAACAGGTAAGACATTTTATCTTTACAGAAACGTTGAAACGTAGCTGTTAGATGCTTAGCCAGAGGTACTACAAATTTGAGAAACAGAAAAGTGGGTATTGTGAGGGAACTTGTTATCCATTGAAAAGTAAGAGAAAAAATCAAGAAATATATTTTATTCATCTTCAGGGGAAATTTTTTTCTAAATAATTAAAATAAATTTTAATTGTTAGGGTGGTCAATGAAAAAGAGCATATTTGGATTAATGCTATTATAAGAAAATCACTCTGAAATTTTGAGCAAATAATCTGGTAGTCATGCTAGTTGTTGGGTAATCTAAAAAAAGTACATTTTGAACAATCAGTCTCCCCTGCTTGTAAACAAATTATTAATTTCAATGGTGATTTCTCAGGAGAGGAAGGAAGGAATGTCTTCCTCACATATTGTTTTCTTTTGAGTAATTACCGAATAACATATTTGCTTTTATGTATGAGGGATGTTTTTTACTACATAGTTATCGGGAAACGGACTTTAATCGAGTTTAAATTAGGCGTGGGTTGTAAGCGACGCGAAAACGATATCGTTTTGAGGCGGAAGTCTCAGGGTTTTTTCCATTCGTGTAGTATTCGTCCGTGACGCAGCGCTGGTACGGCCAGGTGAGGAAACGTTTTCTAATGTAGCCTTAATGTCTGAGGGCAAATATTTGAATTAGGACAACTCCGGGCTAGGCGCCCACACGCTCATGAGTAATGTGAAATCTAAGGAATACTTCTTTCCCTCCTTTTTTGAATACCAAGGCGACGTGAAGAGATGAGGGAGTGAGATAGAGAGTGAAGAGGGATTGCCTGTACATAAAGTATTTTTCTAGCGCTCCCTTCACATCATGATTCGATGATAGCTGTGCTGAATTGTTCCGTTCCATTTCCAGAGTTGTTAGTTTTAATCGTGTAAAAATGGGTAAAAGTGAAATAGTTTTCTTTCTTTTTGGACAATTTAGAAGTTAATTTTACAAGAACTGATTGCTATTTAACTAAAAGGGCGCCCAACTCCGACACTACCGGAGCTATTACCCCGCACCAACAAGGGAGAGAAATTGCAATTTTCCAAGGCGTGATGGTCCTACAAGCGTCGTCATTGACGGGACGCGAAGAAAGACAAATTCTTCTTGCTGTTTTCCATGCCCTCTATTTTCGAGGGATGTCCGGTCGTGTACTGGTTTCAGTGATATTAAAAATTTAGGTCGCGGAACTCTGAGGCTCGAAAAATCACATCTTGTTTCTTCGCTAAAAGTAACACTTCTTTTATGTACTCAAAATACTCACAGTATTTTGAATACGTAGGATAAGCTTTAACACAATAACTGATTATTTGGATTATTGTAGTACATTACTTTGAATTGGTATTAAAGGCGCACCATCACGGAAATCATTGGGCTTCTCCCCTCTCCTGCATGGCTGACAAACTCAACGGTAAATAGTTTCGTATGCTCAAACAACTTTGACCAGTTATAGATTTCGGTTTCAAATTTTAGGGGGCAGCGACAGCAGCCAGATCGATTGGAAAATATCAATTTTGGTGACAATTCTGCTTCCCTCTAGCGTTGTTCACAGACGGACGGACGAACAGTTTTACTGTCAATCGATTTTTCGGTATCATGGATTATGGCAACACCATGTGTTAGAAGGAATTTACTATCTAAGCTTTGGGTTAAGATTTATCGACTTTCGCGTTACCAGAGCCCGGCAATAAGAGTTTTCTGTCGAAAATTCTCAGTTTCTTCCCGCAGCTTTACAATGCTGCGTAAGCAGTAGCTAGAAATTTAAAACTAGTGGTTCCACACATTTTCATCGTATATTTGAAACTGATACATCATGTTATAATATAACAAAATAGATCCTTCTAGTATTGCAGCTTTCATGAAACCCAGCAAAATAAGCACCATTTTTGAAAATTCACTTCTCTTAATGAATGTTAGACTTGCACTATATTTATATGCCGCCAATTTTTAGGTATCAAGGACTCACATAACGGATTCTGACAACCTATTAGGAGTAATTTACTACATAAATGAAGAAGTATAATCAATTTTTTTGATAGCAGGGACACATAATATGAGCTTTTCTGTCAAAAATCACCCTTTTTTGCTGCAGTATTTTAATTCTTTCTCTTTAAAATTTAGGTACATAATATTTCAGAAAGGAAAAATTAGGGAGTCATTATCTCAATGAATAGGGCTCAAAAGGACTCTCTCTCTCTCTATCTATCTATCTATCTCTATCTCTCTATTTCCTCTATCTCTCTATTTCTCTCCTGTTTTTGAATGATTTACTTCCATATGAAATTTTTGATTTGGGGTTGCATTGTGGTTAGATTTTTATATCATCATTCATAGTTTTGAAATTTCTTATATTGCAGCTATTTGATTTGTTACATTTATTCAGTTTTAACCCAGTTCTTTTTTAGAGATATTAGTTCAGTCACTTAGTGCTCAAAAGGGCCGATCCAGGAAAAAATTCTGAAACTTTTTCTTAATGGTTCTATACGTTTTTGAGGGTGCTGAATTCTAATTTGATGTTTGCCACCTCAGAAAAGGTTGGGTTCACAGAGAAAATTGCAAAACACCCAAAAAATTTCGCCCTGATTTTAGTTTTTCGCTTATATCTTCAAAACTATCCATTTTATCGAAACAATTGTTATTTAAAAATCTAAAGTAGATAAAAAGTAAATTTAAAGAAGTAAAATTTCTTACAAAATGCATACATTAACTTTAAGCTTCCAAAAAACTGTTTATGTGTTAGAGCGCGCTGAAAAACTTAGTTTTTGGGCCTCTGGCCAAATTGGAAGAATAGTTCTTTCCAGCCATCCAATCTCGCGCCTGCGCTCCAGTTTCATTTTATCATGCTCGAAGACAGCTATTGTGAACAAGTAATTGCCATTATTGAATTATTAACACTCCTATACTCAAAGAAACAATAGTGTCGTATTTGCTCGCGCGGAGTATCCGTAAATCTTTGAAACATACAGCGTAAGGTATATGTGCAGTAACTATTTTTGGATATGAAAGAAAATCACCTTCAATCACTTTTATCAATCCTTCAGTGGTAAATTGTTATTCGTCGTCACCGTTTCAAAGAAAATGAAAAAATAGGTTGCATTGCTGATTGTACATCATCTGTTCCCGTCTTCATTGGGGGCTGATACGCTGCTTTCATGCACATCAAATAAGCATGTGCATCAGCAACTCACAAGTCATTTACTACCTTTACGCAATATACTGTAGAGCGTCCAAAATCATTACGATTTCTTGGGTGTCATGAAACCGTTTCTCTAATAGCTAATTTCCTCGCAGGGTATACTGAATTTCATTTTGAGGGAAGTTTTTTGATTTGTTTCTTTGCGAAGTCTCGTGATTCCTTCTCTCCACAAATAAAAACGATGAGTTTTGAAGTCAAAGGTATAGATGAACGTAGTTGAGGCGCTTCAGCCTCTACTTGAACTCTCTACACGTAAACAGAAATCAGTTTTTCGTTTACGTGTTGCCACCTATACTTACCGTGGACTTTCATTTCTGAGTTTCATTTAAATGAAAAAACTTACCACCCTGCCGCCTCTCTCGTGCTTCATGAAATATTCCAATCTTTCTATTTTCACAAAAGTTGTTTGCGTTCTAACTTCGAACGTTTTATCAAAATTGCCCACTCCCTGCAAGGCATTTTGCACACGTAATAAAACTGCCAATATTACAAATTCTTATTATTTTACAATGAGTTCGTGATGTGGCAAACTATCTTAACATCGCGTGAGGCTGAGTTATCGCTGTAGTCAATCACACGCTGGTGCGCGGTGCAGTCTCGAGCCGGTGTATGAAATACTTTGTGGAATAATACAGTCGACTCCGGTTATAGTGAACTTTTGGGGTCGAAATGATTGAAGGCGTTGTCATTGTCAACAATATTATTTATTTCAATAAGAGCAGCTTTCGATGGCTTAGCCATCAACATCAGTTTTCTGCTGTCTGGAAGTCTCAAAAACAACTGCGCCTTCCAGACTTTTGTGACTTCCAGACAGCAGAAAACGGATGTTGATGGCTAAGCCATCGAAAGCTGCTCTTATTGAAATAAATAATATTGTTGACAATGACAACGCCTTCAATCATTTCGATTATGTAAATGTCAACTACAACTCACCACTAAACCAATGAACTTTTGGGGACTAACATTTTTGGTTCACTAGATCCGATAATGTCAAAATTAAATAGAATTTCCCCATAACAATTGATTTTATTAATATAGAGACGCAGCAAAATACGTTAAGAGCACGAACTGAACATTTCAATATCTTTATTTGCTCGTAAAAAATCAATTATTTAGATTGTTTGAATCGATTCGATACTATTTAAATAGTAATTTCCCAAGATTCTTTTCAAGAGTTCGCGCTCTCTTCATACTTCATTCTGTGTTGTTCTCTGCGTCCAAGTATCGTAATGCAGTTTTGACAACCCTCAATGCCCTGTGACGTCCCCTCCTATGCGAATGCTGTTATCGAGCGTAATTCACATAGGAGAGGTTGTCACGGGGAAATGATCAGAGTGACCGGAAGGGGAAGGGGGTTAAGATTGGGGGAAGAAACATAACCGTAGTAGTAGGGTTTAGAAATATACTTTAATTATCTAGATTAATTACCCCAAGATCACCGTATTCTGCTGAAGGCATAGGGGTGAGGAAGAGATAGAGAAGAGAGAGATAGAGGGGGAGAGAGAGAGTGAGAGTGATATATATATATATATATATATATATATATATATATATATATATAGAGAGAGAGAGAGAGAGAGAGAGAGAGAGCGAGAGAGAGGGAGGGAGAGAGAAAGAGAACACGCAGTGGAGCAATGACGAGAATGTCGAGCGCACTCGAGCGGGAGGTCCCTTTAAATACCCTCCCGCTCAGTGTGGAATCTTCCGAGAACGTTGTTTTGGAGACGCGAAGATCCAAGCGGATTTTTTTGAACGCAAGTTTCTTTTCACTTTAGAACAATGCCGTTTAGTTTAGAAATTCATTTTATGTTATGACAAAAGGAAATGACCCATTTTAGAACATTCTTTTTTTTGTCGAATTCGACTAATAAGTCATTTTTTACCCTTTCCCGCCGTTTTTAATGCATTTTTTGCTTATTTCATAGATTTTAATGTCATTTTTAATGGTATTTGCTTCCCAGAATTACTCAGTAGCCTAGAAATTGGGTTTACAGATACTCCGCGCGAGAAAATACGGTCTTATTGATTCCGCGAGTATCGGAGTGTTAATAATTGAAAAATACCAATTATTTGTTCACAATAGCTGTATTCAAGCATAATAAAGTGAAACTAGTGTGCCGTCGCGAGATAGGATGGCTGGAAAGAGCTATTCCCCCGCTTTGGCCAGAGGTCCAGAAAGTAAGTTTTTCAGCTCGTTCTGGCGCCTAATTTTTTTTTTAGAAATGTAAAGTTAATACACACATTTTGTAGAAAATTTTATCTACTTTAAATATTTAGATAACAAGTGTTAGATAACAAACGATAAAAAGGATAGTTTTGAATATATAAGCGAAAAACTAAAATTAGGGCGAAATTTTTAGTTTTTTTTAGTTCGTAAGTTTTATCTGTGAAGCTGATCTTTTTTTGAGGTGGTAAACATCAAATTCGAATTCAGCACCCTCAAAAATATATAGAATCATTGAGATAAACACTTCCAGAATTTTTTCCCGGGCCAGATACCCTTTGACTGGACTATATTTGATTTCACAAATCCTGTTATGTTGGCTCTTGTTCTGTGTTGTGGCAGAGAGGAAATTTTTCCACCAAAAAATGCAACTCACTTCAACCAACGCTTTTCTAGGATTGCGATTAATCTCACTTAGGGACTAAATCTACAAAACTTAACATCGTATGTTTCCCAAAACATTTTCGATGTTTGTTTGCAAAATGACTCAATGAAATTCCTAAAATAGTCAGTAAATAAAAGAATCAATATTTGGATGGTTAAGATGAATTTATGGATGGCTTATTAAAAACTTGTGCACCAGCCCTTTATTTGTCTGTCACCTGCCGTCAACTCATGTATTCAATGCTTTTTTTTATGCACCGGGATATTTCCAGATATTTTAAAAACAGCAAAAATTTAGTTACGCCACAAAAAGGAAAGGGAAAAAAATTCAAAATTACCAGCCAATTTCTCTTTCATTATATTTCTAAAAAATATTAGACTTTTCTCCATATGAATGGAAATATTTTTCAGGAAGAACAAAGCATTTTCAAACAGCATGGATTCAGAAAATCAAAATTACAAAAATGGCTTTTTTTTTTAAATTTTGTTAGTGATGCTGCTTCTTCAAAGGGTCAAAATAAAGCACCTATTGTAATATTTTTAGATCTTTTAAAAACTTTTGATGTCATTGATCAGAAAAAAATGTACATTCAAAATTACCTTTACATGGAATTTATAGAATTTCCATGGATTGGATCATTCTCTAAACATTGATTGATGGGAGTAGTAATACTCTACTGGTGTAGAAGAATATTATTTACTGATCTTTCTAATTGTTTCCCAATTGATATGCTGTCCCATGGGGTTTGATCTTAGACCCTATATAAATGAAATTCTCTCGTCTATCAGAAATAGAAGATAAAACCCTTTTCTTTCTTCTTTTATGAATGTCTTTAGTTTTATTAATTAATACAAACAATTCCACTTCAAATTTCAGACATTCATATTTTTTTTATTATTGTACTTCTTTGTGATTAAATTTTATTTACATTGTAGTTTTGTGTGATGGGATGTTTTGGCTAAACCTTATAGCCATTTTCAGACATCTGGTTTACAAATGCACATTAAAAAAACAAAACAGTTGTTATTTTTTACTACATTTTAGTATATATATGTAAGTTGACGGAAGCTTACCATTTTAAAAAACTAGAGTTGGAATGCAATTATAAATATTCTAAATTATTTACATTATTTGCGCTATTATAAAAAATATTACCACTGTAAGTGTGTGTACTTCTGCTGCTCCTTCCTTTCAGTTAACAGTCTAATTTGAAAGCTGGAGACGATTACGAGCCAAGCATGTATTCAAATCTTTCAACCGTCAAGGCAGGAGGGAGAGGGAGGAGGGGGGGCAATAAGAAAGATAGAATTAATTTTGATTTTGCTTGTTAAAACTTAGAAGCAAGTTGTCAAAAATTACAGTGAAGGTATTGGATTCTATCATAGCATTTAGGGTTTCATTCAGTTTTATATGTAACGTCTCTGATACTATTCTCATACCTTTTCGCTGATTTTGGACTAGGAACTGCTCACCTCTCTCAATACTTATTGATCTCATGAAAGTACCATCTAGTAACGTAGGTACCTGAGAAAATTGTCTGTAGCACAGCTGCCTTTGGTTGTCTCCCAGCAATAAAGCATACAATAAATTTTTTGAAATATACAAAAAAGTAGTCTAGTACTCTTGGTGCAAATACTTATTTTCAACTTTGGCTGCTTAATTTGATTTCAAAATTTAACCTTAATATCATAATTTACTTAATTATTAGGAATTTATTCAAAATATGACACATTTATTATAAATTATCGAAGGTTTTAAAGTAATTTGTATTTTGCAACATGAATATACAAGCAGGAGATGACAGATCAATTTTTAACACATTTGCTAGATTACACATATGAACAATTGGAAACGATATCAAAATATTAAGGTTATATGTTACAATTTAAATCTATGTAATTCTAATCTCCTTTATTTTATATTCCTTTAACAAATTAAAAATAAAAGAAAAACTATTAAATTGAACTATTTATTACATTTCAGAAATGCATACAAATGTGAAGTTAAAAATACAAAATACCTTTACTCCAATGAATGTATATGTAACTTCTAGACATGTAATGAACAGCTAAATGTATTAGTTTGCTTTTCTTTTTAGTTGGTTAAAGAATAAAAGAAATTACTTTTATAGTTTCTTATTAATTAATTTTGTTAAATAGTTTTATAACAATACTAACGGAACCTGCCAGACATTGTTCTACCCTTCTCTCCCCCTCTCTCTCTGCCTCCCCCTCTCTCTCCGTCTCCCCCCCACTCTATCTTCTCTCTCTCTCTCTCTCTCTCTCTCTCTCTCTCTCTCTCTGTGTGTATGTATATATATATATATATATATATATATATATATATATATATATATATATATATATATATATATATATATATATATATATATAAATAAAAAATAAATGTAAGGTGAAGGTCCATTGCATCTTAACTTCCCAACATTGGTTGTATTTTGTTGTTATTGTGTTTTTTTGTTAATAAACAATAGAAATGAGAACAGATTATGTTTCACGTGTGACTGCGGTTGTAGTTAGTATGGTGAGTGTTCCCCTCACTTGCAGTTGATGGTGTGGTTTCTGGTACACATCTGACCATTAAAAAAGTTTTTTTTCTGACAGTTTGGGTATGTTACTGACACTAAAAATAGATCAAAACAATCTTTGAAGCAGGTTGTATATCATGTGAAAATTTCAGTTCAATCGGTGCTGAACATTTTGAGTTATTGAAGCTTACACGAACTAACTTAACATTTTTATGTAACAATATTATTGGTGGTATTATTATTGTTATATATAACTATGTAATAATATATTGTTAAATAATTTTGTTAATATGGGGTATTAATTAATATTGTATAAAATTAATGTTGTAAATTGGGAGGAAAAGAAAAACATTTTCATTTCCATTGTCTTTGTTCCTTTATGGCATGAACATTAGTTAAGTCATTGAAATTAGCTAAATCATTGAATCTTGATCTACTTAGCACTGTAGGCTGAGCTAGTAACTACTGTTCATCACAGTTGTATAGACGAATTATTCTAAGAAGAGACCAGTGGAAGGGAAAATGATAGGTTGGGAAACAAATAAATTTCATGTAGGGTGATGCCATTGCAAGAAATAGTGATTAAACCATTTACAAATGATCTTAATGTAAATGAATGCACTGACAAAATGAGTACATGGACATTACCTGCAGTAATGTTGCTAGCAGTGGCCAAGCAGTGGCTTTCAAAGCGTCCCTTCTTGTAGTAATCTCTATAATATGGAATCCCGTGTACAGTATTTTTACCTCATTATTGTTGCATTGCAAAAGCAAACAATCATGCTCCCTATCATATAATCTTCTCTATTTCGTCGTTTATTTTATTTATGTCCACAAAAGCCAAAAATCTGTTATCTAGTTAGCTGATATTTGGTTGCCAACAGTCTGTTAGAAATATGGCACTAACAAGAAAAAGAAATTGAATAATGCAAGCACGATGTTATGAAATAATTCCAGAATTTTGGAGACCTAATTATTTCAAAACATATTTTTACATGAAAAGAATATTTAAATATATATAACAAAAATTAATGTATTATGTAAATAAAAAATCTTTGACCAGTCGGCAAATTAATATAGTTTAGTAATCATTTCTGTTTCAGTTCAAGTTTCACAACCAAAAAAATTTGTGGTGCTAATGAGTGAATAATATTTATATGTTTATGACTGCAAATCATTTTTTTGAGGGATTTTGTTAATAAACTGATTAACTATTATCAACAATTGTAAATTATTAATTATATATAATTTTCTTTTTCATTTCAAACTTTTCTATACTCTCATTGTAGGTACAAATTTATTGATGAAATTGTATTCAATTACTTTGCAGCTCCACCTGCTTATGAAGATTGTATGTTGGGTGCTGTGAATATTCAGGAGCGAGGAGATGCTCAAAACCTTCAAGGAAACTTGAAATTTGCACCTCGTTATCCTGTTTACCGAACCCAGAGGCCTTGTTAAACATTGAAATTGGAAACAAACCAAAGATAAGGCCATGATGAAATTTCATTTGAAGACTAAATAAAAATTATTTTTATGATAAATGTGTTAAAAACTGATGCAGTTTTATAAAAAGTAGTAATAACCACACAAAAGTGGTGATTTTCGTAGCTAATGTGATTTTTGTACTCATTCATTACTTTTTTATATTGTACACTATTTGTTTATTCTTTAAATGTTCTCCATATTGTGTTGCTTGAAACACTCTGGAAAACTTATCTTCTATAAAAAATCATTAAAGCAAGTTAGTTTTATATTGTCATTTTATGTAAGTGACACAAAATATGAAAATAAAAATTTGACTTTTGAAAAATTAATTTTTTTAAGATATTATGAATGTTTGTTACTAACATCTTTAAACTTATGAAGACTGATGCAAAATGAATTGGAAAAAGGCAACTTGTAAATGTTGATGGCATCTGTGTGCAGGTATAATATTAGATATACTACAAATAAAATTAGAATGTGATTGACATTTGGGTGTGGAGGGGGGCGGCGCTGCCGCATACTGCACACTCTACCACTTGCTCTCAACACTAACTAGAGAATCATAAGAAAGGAATGTTGAGAAACTCATAATAAGTTTATTCCTAACATTTGTTACATTTACTCGTAACATTTGTAATATTTGTTTGTTTGTAACATTTATTCCCAAACATCCTTTTGTAGGTGACAATGTGCAAGTGCCGAAGCTTCTGTTTTGCTGTTCCCTAGGTTACAGCACTAGCATCATTACGTGACCATGAAATGTCAATTACATTCTAAGTTTATTTGGACCTTAGATGATAAAATTAATCAACTACTATGATGCAATATTTAAAAATTCAGAATTGATGGAAAAAAATACAGAATTGATTGCTTGAGAAAATGCTAAGAGATTTTATAGCAATTTCACTCTAAAATCAAAAAACAATGCTGATCCCCCACAAAATAAGTTTTTCAATCAAGTTTATTTTGGGCAGGATTCGGAAAAGAACTATCATACAACAGTCTCCCTTAAAATGTGGTCTTCAGCAGCTAAAGTGCTGCTGAACAAAAATAATGCAAAATGGTTTTCCAAAACATAGCACACACACTTCCGAAGAACAACAAATAAAATCCTCACATACAGCACTGTGATAAATTAAATACACAGGCACAAAAAATTAGTGGTGGTACAAAATGGCACAGACTTTCTCATTTTAGTTTTTTTATTTTCTTTTGTCTGGGCTAGCTATTTGGACTTGCCACGTACTCTTGCCAGCTGCCATCTAGTAGCAAAGTACTTTTTTTTATTTCTAATTTTTTTTGATTTCCTAAGAGTAGAACCGAAATATTACTTGAAGGATAGTAAAGAAGAGTAAAACTCTTCCTATATGGAAATTTTTGTTGAAAAATTTTGAGCCATTTTTGAGAAAATGGCTTTTAAGTGCTACTGTAAATGCTAAATTTGAAGTTCCTCTTCACGGAAAACATTTGAGTTTTTGAGAAACTTCATTACAAGTCGTTTGAAGCACTTTAATACAATGCCATAGCATTTTAAAAAAAGACTATATTTGCGTAGTATTTTAAAAAACAATAGAATACCCGAAAGTAAGTTTGTGTCATATTAAACAGTCCAATTAGCACTATCCATTGGAAAAGTTTGTAGAAAAAGATTGGAGCCAATTGTAAGATGATGGCGTTTGAGCATTTCTGAAAATGCGAAATTTTGAGAACATTTTCACCAAAAACTGTTGAGTTTTAAAGAAACTTTATATGACATTATTTAAAGCACATGCACTCATACATACAATCATGTAAACAAATTACCGTCAATGTAAATATTAACGATAGAGACAAGTCAAAAAAATATTACATTTTGTAATGAAAACAAAAACAACGAAAGAATATTGCAATATGTCGTTTTATTTCATCTTATGGAGTACATTTAACAGAAAATTAACCGCAAGGTAACAGTTGTAGCCTACCCCATTTAGAAAACCACGAGCCGCGACTGAACAAAAATGAAACAACTTCTGGACTTTGATCGTCGGTTATCAATTCGTCTGATTAGTGAGAAGTTAAGCCTTTCTTACGGTACAATTCAAACGATTACAGAAGATTTGGAAATGAAAATTTGCGCGACGTTTGTGCCAAGAATCTTGACTGATGAACAAAAAGCGAATTGTGTGGAAATTTCAACAGAAATTCTGACCTGTGTTAGAGAAAACCCAAATTTGCTCGTTAACATGTGCTAGCACATAGGCGACCAAAATTAATTCAAATTTGGCGCCGTACTTGGAATTCTATCTTTATTCCTTAGCGCTAATTAACAGCAAAGGGCATACATTTTAAACGTCCCGCGTTGGACTTCATGTAAAAACCGTGGGCTGGCTTCCAGAGAGAAAGACAAAGACGTCTTTCGTATGAAACTCTGGAAGGACAAAATGCTTTGAAAAGTTTGAAGTGCTTTCATAGACGCTCGCGAGATTGCACCAGTTCCTGGGAACCAGCGAAAGAAAACATCTCGTATTGTTGACAATTTCTCATAATCAGATGCATTTCCAAATAAGACGCCACGAAAGTCAATTTTTGAGAATCTTCAGCCGAGCAGTTTCAGAAAGGATCACCTCGTCAATAAAAAGGCTTAGTTCACTTTTAATTCACATCTTGGCTGCATTGAAAAGTTAGATTTTCACGATTGGTAACGACTGTACAGACTCCGTGCACAGAGATGTTTTGGCGCGGGCCTTGCGGGACATTGTATTACGCCCGAATTACGACAGAGAACGATCTTCTTTTCGTCTAGACGAGGTAACGTTGACAACTTCTTCAATACTCAATAATTCTTACGCAGAGGTTAACTAACAGTTCTTAAATAATTGTGACAGGAGTCTTGGAGACAACTCGAATCATCGTTTGTTGCTCTCACAAAACTGTGATGAAGCTATTTTGCTGCCTCAACAACATGGTTATCGGAGAAGAAACCTGGTGTTTGAATTCGATCTGGAGACGAAACGCCAAAGATCGGGATGGCATACGAACATGTCTCCTCCTACCGGGAGCGGTAGCTCAGTGCATCAACTGATGGCAATGCAGCGCCTCTGACCGGGGAATCCGAGGTTCGAGTCCCGACGGCGGCAGGATTTTCGACACTAGCTTTTCAGCTAGGTCGAATTCAGTCGCTGTCTGGAGGAGAATTCTAACGGTCGGCTGCTCTTATTGGTAGTTTTCCGTGGTTTCTCCGATCAACACCTGGCAAATGCCGGAGCAGTACCCTAACAAACGGACCGCGCGGGATCTTTCTTCGTCTTCCTTGTCCTATCCTCACCCTTACTCACACTAACATGCACTACATTAACACACATGTCGGGAGACCGGTCGGAGACTTAGAACTTGTCCCGGCTGGGGCGGTGCCCCGCTGGTGGGAAATACTTGGTTGGGGCCCGTTAGCCGACGGTAGGTCAGCGCCGCATCTGGCCTTCCAGCAGGGGAAGACCACAGCCACCTCCCGAACAAAAACACGCACTACACTAACAGGTCTAATGACCATTGTATTTCACGCGCCCGGAATCACTAACAATCAATCAAGTCTCCTCGTCCGAAGAACGCCCGGATGAGCAAATTCTGGGTGATACAACGCTTTTTGGCTTTTTGATCATCGGGATGTCAACTACTTTGAGTTTGTACCCCCTGAGCAAACCGTGAATACACAGGTTTACGCAGAAGTGGTCGTTCGGTTGCGAAAACGAGTCAATCGCGTGCAACCACTCATTGTCCATTCACCCCGAAGCCCCACCACAACACTGTGCCGTGCCACAACGCGTTGTTAGTGAAGGAGCGGCTGGCTCAGTATGGCATTGCCACGTTGCTTTAATCCTCCTACAGCCCAGACGTGGCTCCGCCTGACTTCTTTTCCCTCGCCTCAAACGGGCCATGAAGGGACAACGTTTCCACTCCATCGAAGTCCAAGCGACTGTGACAATAATTCTCAATAGCATTCCGGTCAATGACCTCCAGAAAGCTTTCATGGCTTGGCAGACGCATTTTATTCGGTGTGTCAAAGCCCAAGGGTCGTACTTCGACGATTATTAAGGATTTGTACAGATATGTGCAATGCATTACATTTAATAAAATTACCGGGAGCGGTAGCTCAATGCATCAACTGATGACACTGCAGCGCCTCTGCCCGGGAGGTCCTAGGTTCGAGTCCTCGCGGCGGCAGGATTATCGACACTAACTTTTCAGCTAGGTCGAATTCAGTCGCTATCTGGAGGAGAATCCTAGCGGCCGGCTGCTCTGATCGGTAGTTTTCCGTGGTTTCTCCGATCAACACCAGGCGAATGCCGGAGCAGTGCCCTACCAAACGGGCCACGGACCGCGTGCGATCTGTCCTTCCTCTTCCTTGTCCTATCCTCTCCCCTTACACACACATGCACTACACTACCACATATTCCGGGAGACCGGTCGGGAGCTAAGAGCTTCTCCTGGCTGGAGCGGTGCCCCGCTGGTGGGAGAGTCCTGGTTAGGGGGAAACCCCACTAGCCGACGGCGCCGGATCTCGCCATTCATCGGGGGAAGATCACCGCCATCTCTCGAGAAAAAACATGCACTACACTAACAGGACTAATGACCAAAGCAGTTGACGCGCCCGGAAACACTAAAAAAATCAATTTCATAAAATTATTCCTACTACTTTTTGATCGGACCTTGTAGCCATCATGCGCGAGTAGAAGATTATACTTTCTCTACGACCTTGAAATATTCAGAATAGATTTTGAACTGATTTTGTTTCATTTGAGTTTCTTTCAAGAAATGCACACAATTTAGTTCTAGTTTTACTTCATTATGTATAGTGTATAGAATAGTGTTTCAGGTTGGTTGTGAGATATACAGTAGTGTTTTTAGTTTTTTTTTTTTTTTTTGTATGAAATAGCGCCT
This sequence comes from Teleogryllus occipitalis, assembly GCA_011170035.1. Classification (NCBI taxonomy): domain Eukaryota; kingdom Metazoa; phylum Arthropoda; class Insecta; order Orthoptera; family Gryllidae; genus Teleogryllus; species Teleogryllus occipitalis. The sequence goes on along the minus strand of BLKR01003518.1, from coordinate 10,088 downwards.
GACAATGGAGAAAGAGATCTCGGAAACGTTGCGAAGGAGCTTGTTGCAATTTTGCAAAGACTCTTAGGTATATAAGGCATGTTTTATAAATAAATGTAGTTGTCTCTATGTTGAAGCCAAAAATTTGTATTAAATATTCATTATGTATGTACAATGTGCTTCTTAACACTGAGAAAATATTCCATAAACTAGAGGATTTATACTGTTGAGAAAGTTTTGCAAAGTTATCTCAGAAAACATTATTGCTAAAAGAATTCACCCTATTACACTTTCTCCACTCCATAAAAGTTGTATCTGATTGTTCATAATACTTCCTTGATTTTTCTGGTAATAATTGTAGAGTTGTCGAATTCGCTCCTGCATTTCAGGTGGAGTACAAATTCCATTGCCACTGCCATTGCCAATTCAAGATTCATTTTCTGTTGAATGATCAATGCGAAATGTAACGAGAAATACCAGTACAACAATAGAGACTTTGTGCACGCTGTAGCGGACATTATCGATCGTCTGCGCATGCGCAGATGCATTAAAGTGATGCGAAACGTGAACTGTGCATGCGCAGAAAATTGATAGTGCTTTAACGTTCGAGGGTGCACAAACTCTCTAATGTCTAGGTTACATACGCGAAACTGCGAAATCAATCATTTGTCTACCGCGGTTCAAATGGATTGCAAAGAGAATTCAATTCTGCCCGTGGATCCAGAAAATTCTAGGAATGCGATTGGTCGACAGGCCGTCAATTCTGAAGGGGTGTGTAATCGATGGCATTTGTCGATTAAATATACAGCAGGAATACGTAAATTATTAAATGGTCCTAGAGAAAGAATATTATAGAAGAGTAAAACATCGTTTTACAAGGAAATTTCCCTTGATAACATTTGGAGCCGTTTTTAAGGAAAAATCGTTTTGAAAGGTAGTGTAAACGCGAAATTTGAAGCTCTTTTCCACTGACATTTTTTGAGTTTTTGAAAATTTTAGTCCAAGTGCAATTAGCACTATCCGTACGAAAAGTTTCAAAATAAAGTTTGAAGCCGTTTTTGAGAAAATAGCGTGTGAGCGTTTCTGAAAATACGGAATTTTGAGTTAATTTTCACAGAAAACTTTTGGGTTTGCGTGAAGACATTATTTGAAGCACATGTGCTCGCATTAATGCGCATGAATCGTTGCTAATGTAAATACAAGTGACCGGGGAAGAAATGTCGAAAATTCCAACATAATACAGTTTTTATACACAAGAAATTGCGTAAAGGAAATTCAGAGTACAGTCGACTCCGGTTATAGTGAACTGGGGACTAACATTTTTTTATTCACTATATCATAGGTTTACTATATCCGATAATGTCAAAATTACGAAGGTTGTCTCAAAAGTAAGTTACACTATATTTTTAACCCACAAGGTGGGCGGGAAAAGGCTGGGAATCTCAGGCAACGTGCACTAGCCACAATGGAAACCCCACTTGTTCCTACCACTGATTGCGAAGTTCGTACTATTATTCGTTTTCTTACGGGAAAAAAATAAATATGCGTCTGAAATTCATTGTGAGTTATGGAGTGTGTACGGCGAAGGCGTATGGTCAAGACTAATGGTTTCTCAGTGGCGTCATTCATTTATTGACGGAAGAAATTTACACGATGGACAACGAAGCGGACGCCTTTTCACTTCTCGCGCTCCGATTGTTGTTGACGAGGTCAGAAGACTCATGGACACCGACCGGCACCTTACACTGGATGAAATTCTTTTTCAGCTTTCTTCGGATATTGAAATAATCCGTGCAACACTTCACAAAATCAATTCTGAGAATCTGCGTTTATTCAAAGTGTGGGCAAGATGGGTTTCTCGCCTGCTCAGTCAAAACACTTCTCTTGTTCCACGACAACGCTCGCCCAAACGCTGCTCGTGAGACTCAAGTATTGCTGGAACAGTTTCGATGGAATGTTTTTGGTCATCTCACATACTTCCCTGACGTTGCACAAGCGACGTCCATATTTTTCCGCACCTTAAGCAACATCTCGGGGGAAGACGCTTCGCAAATAAGAATGAATTGAAACAAGAAGTGGGGAGATAGCTTGCCAGTTTGTCGGGAGCGTGGTTTGACACTGGGTTAAAAAAACTTGTCACGGTACAAATAAATGTATTGAATTGCACGGGAATTATGTAGAAAAATAGCGAATGTATGTAATTTTCAAATCAAACCCTCTTCAATTTTTTAAAATGATTTTTTTTGTATTGATTTCAAGAAGTGTAACTTACTTTTGAGATGACCTTCCTAAATAGAATTTCTCCATAACGATTGATGTTATTAATATAGAGATACAACAAAACACATTAACAGCAGGAACTGAAAATTTCCATATCTTTATTTGTCATTAAAAAATCCACCAGACACACCAGAGTTCTCTCTATACTTGATTCTGCATTGTCTTCTGTGTCTAAGTATTGTAATGCAGTCTTGACACACTTCTATGCCTCTTGCATTGTTGGAACCCCGAAGAACCTTTTACTCGTCTAGTAACATTCGAGATGCTTTCGGTAGCGGAATGGCGCAAGCGGCTAAAAAACCGATCGCTTTTCCGCGCGGCACGGCGGATATCGCCAGGCGGTGGCTTTCGCATGCTTCCTGTTGCCTACGTAGAACGCGTCGCGCTTTATCCTGCCAATTATAAGGAACATCAAGCTTGAAACTGGAGCATGCAATAGCGCGTCGCTGCCCACGTAGGACACGGCCTTTGCTCCTGCAGTGAAACTCAGAGACATAAGGCCATCAGTAAGGTCCCCATTCCAGGTCCACTACCTTCACCTCAGGGAAGACTTCTTCGATTATGACTTTTGGCCGACGATATTTTTTCAAGCTGCCTAGTGTTGGAATTTGTGGCACTGAGGCGACTTTTTTTTTTCTAGGAGAGAATTAATTTCCAGGGCATATTTCCTACGTTGACTATAGCCGATGTTCAGGTCCCTATGACCGAATCTTATATTTAATTGTAATGTAAGTGAAACGTGTCCAATGAATTAAGTTCACTATAACCGTGTGTTCACTATATCCGAGTTCACTGTAATCGGAGTCGACTGAATTTTGAATACTCCCTCTCTCCCCTGTAACTCACTAGTAAAGCGCGCTGGAACCCCCAAATAATTACATGTAACGCTTGCGACAACTCATCTCCCCTCCCACAAATAAAAATGAATTATAACACAGTAAAAATATTTGTATTATTTTATTTGTGTTGTATTTTAAAATTTATGTTAGCTAAATTCGAAATTAATTGGAAATGCTGACAATTTTTAACCATAAGTTTGAGAACACGTGTTGGGTGAATGAAGGACGCACAGACAAGAAAATTTCTGACCATAAGCCATGCATACGTCGTGAATGACGCATTTATGTAATAATCACGTTTACCGCGAACATAGAGTTACAACGAAAACTGAGTGTCAATAACGAACGATTGTTTGAGAGGGAACCCAATGATTACGGATGTGGAGAAAGCCGTGATATTCCTAATTTTTGGTATGTTTGGGGCATAAAATGTGTAGTAGCAGCAAAAATTTGTTTCGAAATTGTTGAATTTCGGCCAAAAGCAGTGACGAATGAACATTCCCCAAGAGATTCTGAATGAAGGTAACGATAATCAAAACTGGGATTTTTTTCACTCGATTTATCTAATTTGACTGGGCTAAACTACACACATTGTGTGTGTAAAGGTAATAACACAAAATACTGTGTTAGTTCGTTTGCATGGCCATCTACGATATCGCATTTACTCAAACCCAGTATTCCTTCATTGTTATTTTTTTGATGAGGTTGCTGATTTTTGTGATTCTATTTCTGATTAATGGCTTGCGAACCATATTTCGTTGTCTAATATCTGAAGTGGAACTCTACTGTTATGGAAAACAAAAAAAGAGGCAAGTCTTATATTTAAAAGTTGTGCAATATGTAAACTACACTTTTCGCATAAACAACAAAACCATTTAATAACAGTTTTTCAATATGAAGACTGTAGTAATTAGTTTGAAGAAAATAAGTATACCAGAATATGATAAGTAGGTATTTATTAATTTATAATGCATTTAAGAAACCTCATATGTCCATAGAATTCAAAATAATTATTATAATTTGAAAGTATCATCTAATTTGCTATGTAGCTCCATTGTTTTAATTCGTAATTTCAGAACTAAGAAATTCTTAGCTCTCAGAAAATAAACTTATTATCCCTTCTGAAAGTTTTTTCTTGTAAGGTCATGTAATTTTTCTCAAATTAATGATTTAAAGGCATGGTATACTTTGCACACTAGTTTTCTCTTCAAGGTTTACAAAGTTTCTTGTTCGTTATTAGTTTTTTCCAGCCGTCTTCTCGGTGTCTTTTATTTTTCGCGTACTACTAGCGTAGTAAAAAGAACGTATTGTAACGAGCGGCAATTAACGACGATTTTTCGACAGGAAAACTCTTATTGTTGGTCTATGAAACCGAACAATATCTTGTTCCAATATGTAGGAAATTATTTTCTGTAACACGTTGTGTAGTCGGAATCCACTGTTGTGAGTAATCGATACCGATAACTCGATTGACTACAAAACGTCAGTCTGTCCGTCAGTGATCAACTCTAGCGCCTAAACCATTCAGACGATATTATCTAAAACTGATATTCCCTGATTAGGGTTGTTAGGTCTGCTTCCAAAACGTAGCGGAGAAGCGGGTCGGCGGTAAGTAATTAACATTTTTTAAAAAATTACAATTAAATTATGTATTTTCGTACAAATTTCCTATCTTTATTCTCTTAGACTTACTTGGTAGACTTATATGGAACAGCTTCAGATTACGTACATCATCATAAAGTTTTGAATAAAAGAAATGTCCACTATTTTATGAAAAAAAAAAAGAAAAAAAAAAGTGAACATAATGTGAAAAAAGCGGAGTGTCGGCTCAAATAGTGGTCACCTAGCAACGATATCCCTGATCGATGTAAATCAGAGATTCCCAACCTTTCTCTTTCATCGACCCCTTTTAAGAGAACTGTTTGCTTTGTCTCCCCCTTGCGTTTTCGAAATATACAGCATCCATAATCATGACAAGGAATTGCATAAAAATGATTTAAAGACAATAATTTCGTACATCAATATTTTTGTAAAAATCTTGATTTTTAGTAATCGAAGAGGTTTGTGCTTTTGAGGAGCTGAGTTTCCCAACTTCATTTTAATGCAAGGTTAACTGTTATGTTTTTTAAGAACTGGTCGTAACATTTTTCCAGAGCGTATTGCGGAGAGTACTTTCCTGTCCTTAGAGTATCGTTGTGAATACATTGTAGTTGTAATTTCTTGCATTTTCTAAACATCCTAACATCTAAGGATGAACTCTGGATGCGAATGAAGAGGAGCGAATTTGTAATTTATTATTAGAGATTACTTACTTAATATCAGAAAACAATTAAATTCATTTATTAAGGGGTTCAGAGCCAGCGGCGGCTGATGCCCGCCGCTGGCCAAAATGGAGCTCCATCGAATGCAGGAAATAAAATTTCCAAAATTCAGAACACTAATATATAATAAAATGTAAGCAAATCATGTAAATTAATTAAAACTAAGTAATTTATATAATTTAATAATAATAATAATAATAATAATAATAATAATAATAGTCTATATTGAAGTATTACGTATATTATTTTACGCGTAGTGTCTGTGTCAGATATATTCACCTCCCGCGCACATGGTTCTGGCTTTGATTTCCAGTGGACACACGTTTTACTCTCTCGCACTTACTAACGTAAGAAGAGAGAATCCATGTTTTGTGCGTCTTTTATACTGAAAAATCGATTAACATCAAAACGTGTGTCTGTCTGTCTGTCCGTCGGTGCACAACGCTAGCGTTCAGCCGATTCAGCCGATTTAACCGTTCAGTCGATTTTCTCCGAAACTGATATTCGCCAATCGTCGTAGCTGATATCGCAGCCCCTGGAATTTGAAACCGATATTTTAATTTTCGGAGATACTTTATACGAAGCCCTTCAGAGATTTTCAAAAAATGGCTCCAAATTTTTTTATTACATTTTGTTGTTGGATTGTGGAAATGACGTTTACAAGATTAGTGCAGGTCTCATTTTCGTTGACATCTATGATTTTTCGAAATAAAAGAATTAAAACTACAAAATTGAAGATAGCTATTTTTGACTCAAAGTCTGTGGTACAAAATTAGCTCTTTAAATATGGTCTAGTACACTGTTTTGAAAAACCGAGTAGTTTTTGCGTAATTTGCATTTGAAATTTACGCATTTTTCCCCAAAACCGCTCCAAATTTTTTCTTCAAATTTTCTCCACTTATGTAATAAGAGACGGTAAAAAATATGGTACTAGTCTCATTATCGGGTATCGCTCGGTTTTTTGAAATTTGCAAAAAAAGAATCAAAACTACAAAATTTAAAATAGAGATTTTTGTCTTGACAAAGTCTGTTGTACAAAATTAACTCCTTGAAAAAAGTCATGTTCAATTTTTTTTTAAAAAAACGAGAAGTTTTTGCGTAATTTTTGCTTGAAATTAATGAAATGTATACACGTTTCACTCCAATCAAAATTCTTTGAATTCAGTATTTAAATACTTCGCCAAAATACTTCGTAAATAAGTATTTAAATACACACTCAAAATATATTAAATTTTGAATAGATAAATACCTACGTATTTAAAATACTTCAAATACTCAAAATACAGTAAATACAATAATTTTTATTATACCTTTTTTTGCAACAATTTATTGTAATTGTCTATGACAATAAATTAGTAATTGAGTCATACATTTATGAACTATAACTTAAAAGTCTAACTCATATAAACGGAATTTTCTATTAAAGTGACCAATTTTTCATACAAATCATGAAACAATAAACCCTTATTTGACGAATGTATAAAACTAGCAAAGGAAAACGGTCGGGATGAACGTAAACTGGTGTTATAAGAAGAGCTCGGACATATAGGCACTAAAAACGTCGACAGCAAAAAGGTAAAAATAGTCATGGAATGAGGCATTATTGTAGACGATAGTCAGGCACTTGAAAAGTTAAAACTTAAAAATAGGCGTTCACTCGATTGTTCACTCAATTGAGACTTTTTGCCTCGACCTACGGTCTCGGCAAAAAATCTCAATCTCGACCATGAAAAAAACGGAAACTTCACACACTTAATATGAAAATAACTATTTGCACATTACCACCTTTTCACAGCACTGGCCAAAACTACATTTCCAGTCCGCCGTGAATCTTCTCCACAAATCCACTCTTTTAGGCTCCAATAGGCTTGAAACGCTCGATTAGGCAATTATCTCTAAAATATTCATTTTTAGGCTTTATAAACCCCTCGCCAAATCCATTTCTGAAGTAAACATTGATACTGGGGTAAGTGTCCAAAAAATACATTCAAAGAAATAAAATAGGTAAAAGGGCATTGTCTGGACTCTAGTTTTAAAGAATAAGCTCTTTTCTTGGTGTCGCATAATTGTCCAGCATTTTTAACGATTTAGATTTATGCTTTAAAAATTAAGAGAATTCAAATTCTACAGCTGAAAGGGGCTTTTATTTTTGTTTCAACGAGGTTCACTCCCTAGCAGAATCAAACAAAAAGAATCCTCGTTTTCTTCATCTGTATTTGAAGTATTTTAAGTATTACTTTTTTAAATACACCTCTTTTATGTATTTAAATAATCTCTAAAATACATGTCCAAAAAACTCAAAAGTACAGTTATTCAAATTCAAAATGTATTTATATCAATCAAATACAAGTATTTAAATACTGCCCAACCCTGACTATTACTATTACTACCACTACTGTTATGAATGCCGCTATAAACACCACTACTAACACCACTACCGCTACTGCTACGGCTACTCTTACAACTACTGCTGTCGCTACCGCCATAGCTACTCCTACTGTTACCGCTACCGCTACCGCTACCCTTTCTGTTTCTGGTATCTCTACAGCTACTCCTACAGCCACGGCTACCACTACAGCTGCTAGTACGACTACGATTACGGGTACCATTTCGATGTGACTACGACTACGACTACTAGTAATATTTAAAGTACTTTTTACGTTTAAATGTTTTTCAGTGTGTCTGATAAAATGTCCTGCCAGGCACATTATGGGCATCCTTATCTTCTTCTCTATCTTCATACAATATGTCATAAGAGTAAGTATGATAGTGGGACTTCTCGGATTAACGAAGATAACTTCACAAGACGATCTTCCATCGTCAGATGTGTGTTTTGACCATCTGAATGACTCACTGAAATCTTCAAAGCAAGTAAGACATTTATCATTTTCAAAATAATAGTGACGCATTAATAATAACATATACTTTTTGAAATACTAAATATATACATAAATAACTCTAAAGCTTAAAGTAAAAATACACAATATTTAAAGTTGTTTTATTTTAAATAATTATTTATAGTGTTAAAAAATCTAAAGTTGTTTTATTTATTAATATCTAAGAAATATTAATAAGTGTCATATTATGTTTTAAGAGTAGCCGAAACAGTACTGTTGTGCTGTCCAATTGATAAACTGATATTAAACTTGTAATGAAAATGAAAATATGATAGTACGTATATCAGGTAATAGTCTCAGTACGTACATCAGGTAATGCAGTACCCCACGAGGCTATGCCGAAGCCTTGATGTAGGTGGAAATGGCAGAGAGAGGGATTAATGTGATGTATAGAATAAGAAGTGCACTCTGTAATATTAAGTTACGGGAATATTAGAAAAGTTTCCTGACTACCAGTGGTAGCCAAGGGATTGCGCTCTGACCGAAGGACGCTAAGGTTCCCGAGCTGAACACAATAGCCGCCCGTCACCGGCCTCTGCTTAGCGCCAGCGCGCGCCAGACCTGCGCGAACTCCCCGCCCTTACGAGACTTCGATGTAAGTAGAAGCATTATTGTAACGAAAAAGTGAGTAAGGAAAGATAATTCGTCAAAGTGCAAATTTGAAAACTAAAGACTAGTGAAGAGAACTGTACTATTACGTCAAGAGAGAAGAAGAATTCCGAAATGCGTGGCCAGTTTTATTTGTTCATTTATTTGTTTGCGTGTGTACCATTCACGTCGGAAGAATTTGAGAATGAGGTTATGTGTGTTGTGTCATAATATTATTCTTCTTATAAAGTGCGTCCATCTGGAACCACGTTGTTCAAATGAATGTCTTTCATTGCTCAATGACCAGAAAGCACATACGATCCTAAACGTGACCCTGCTAATTTAACCCAGATGAGGCCCGGCCCTGTAGAATTCACGTAAGCTCTACCCGGGAGCCATCCTATCAAAAGATCTTCGGTTACTGCTGGAGATCGACTAAGCAGGTAAGTGGGTGGACATTGTCCACCGCTGCTTGCTCATTCGCCTGGCGATCTAACCCTGACAGACGGTCAGTTACACTATACGAATAAAAGTGTATTCAAGGACTTGTAACCGACAACGATACCACAAAACAGAGTGTATGAATAGAAACGAAATTTTTACAGGTTCTTCTTCAGGATAGTCACATTGTCCTTGCAAAGTTTGGTAAAGATTAATACAACGTAAATGCGTAAAATATATAATTTAAATAATATGATGGTAGCTGCACCACAATCATTATTTTTCACCTGTTGCTAAGAGAATTGTTCCCTAATATATCCCGCAAGAGGCCAAAAACGGTGCGACAGAACGTATAAAGTTCTTATGCGATGAGAGGCCCATGGATGAATAAAGCAACGTTTTTGACGTAATATATTTTTTACGGATAACTGGCGCCAAGTTGGTCAAGCAGTTGTAATTGGTAGTCTTTTTCATCTTCACTTTGAATAAACTACACATACAATAACTTTTAAAACGCGGTAACAATTTTATTTTCATCTATCAACACAGCGTACCTCTTTATTCACTAAATTATGGGACATCTTGACCTTCGAGGCTGTTGTCATCAACAAAATACCTCCGTGTTTACGGGCGGTAAAATAAAATTGTAGATGACGAAGACATGGTTGGATCGTTCGTGAAGATCATTCGGTGGAAATCGAAGAGGGAACGGGAAAACTATTGTAACGATTATTGCGTCATCT
>BLKR01003517.1:2500-142074 GCA_011170035.1 Teleogryllus occipitalis | reverse complement strand
GAAGATCTGGAGGTTACGAAAGGTGGGATGGGTGGCAAGCAAAGTACAGTCAGGTCGTAACTGTTACCTAGTCAATGATACGGTGTTTTAATTGTATATTTTCTGATATTCTGGAATGTTACTTTTTCAAATAATAAAAAGTTTTATTATGAGATTTTTATGACCATTATTATGAGATTTTTTAATATTTGGATGGGTATTATTGTTGTTTATTGACTCACAAATAATTACAGGTATTCTCTTTCTGCGGATTTTGCAACAAAGACAGGCTCAGGTTCTCAAAGAACTATTCTATGGACCAGCCTGCCCTACTTGAAACATCACTAAATTACAACATGCAGTTTCAGTCAACCTGTTGTAGTTTAACGTCTTTAGACTCACTCATTTTATGCTGTATTTTCTTCAGGGCACTAGCCAGCATCTGGGCATAGCTCTTCTCCGAGTTGTCCATTCGTGGAGTTTTGAGGTACGTAAAATAATTTAATATATCACATATTTTATACAAGGAACCAAAGATATAATTTCCCATAGGTAGGAACTTACATAAGGAAATTTGTAAAAGGAACCAGTTATTTATATACTAAGGGCTTTATAAGGGTAATGATTCAGATTTCCTTGCTAACTAACTAGATAATAACTTGACTAGGTTTATGTTTATAATATATTACGTTTCATGTGGCTTTTTATATTTTCGTTCACAAAGTCTGTAAGACGTGCGCTTTTGAACGATGTTGGAAGCAGGGTGGGCACGAAATGTGTGTGTGTGTGTGTGTGTGTGTGTGTGTGAAGATGTGTGTGTATTTGTGTGGAAATCAAGATCGTTGTTTGAATTATCATTGGGTGCTCGATATCTGTTTATGTACTTTAGATAACTAAAGTCAAACTTCACGAAAGTGGGATAAGTTTCGTAATAAGAGTAATTAAAACACAAGAGTTCTAGTAATCAGTAGCTTAATTTCAAAACCAATCAGTTTCATAATGTAAATACTCGTAGTATTAGAGCTGAGCCATAACTTCCCATTAACACCATCATCATCGGTATGTTTCATAACAGCTAGACAAATTTACCTTTCGCATAACGACTAGACAAATTTAAACGAATCTGATGGTTCATTGATATTCGTACAAAGTGGACAAAACGTAACGTATTTGTATTATAACACCTTAATACTCGATTGGTTGTGGAACTCGGTGAATGGCGGTCTTGTTAGATAATTCTCAATCTCGTTTTTCAGTATCTTCCTATACTCAGTTTGTAAATGCCTATTATCTCTGCTTGCATTGCTTTCCAGCCCTCGCTCCCGCGTTGGGCGTGTCCTTGAGGCCTTTTCGTGCCCAAGTGCAGCACGGGCTGTGGCTGCAGAGGGGGGGGCGAAAGGGGCGGCGTGTTCGCACGGGCGCGCGCGCGCACGCGGCAGCGACGGCGGCGGCGGCGTCATCGATCACGGCTGCACGGCGCCCCGGTGAATCACCTAATAGCCGGATCAGCGCCGCAGATGCCGCGACATGCATTTGCAATGATAGGGATTGATGCCCCAACCGGTGCCACCGCACCGCACCACACCGCACCGCGCCGAGCCATCCCGTCCCACCCCGCGTCACCCCGCCCCGCCTCACCCCACCCCGCCCCGCCCCGCTCCGCCTCACCCCGCTCCGCCGCGCACCACCTCACCCCTCCCCGCCCCGCCCCGCCCCGCCGCGCTCCGCCCCGCCCCGCCCTGCCCCACCCCGGCCCTCCTCACTCCGCCCTTTCGCACCCCGTCACATTCCGCCCCGCCTCCCCGTTCCGCCCCGCCTCCCCGTCCCGCCTCGCCTCCCCGTCCCGCCCCGCCTCCCCGTCCCGCCCCCGCCTCTCCCGTCCCACCCGCCTCCCCGTACCGCCCCGCCTCCCCGTCCCGCCCCGCCCTGTGCCGCCACTCCGCCCAGCCCCGCCCTGCCCCACCCCGGCCTCCTCGCCCCACCTCGTCCCACCCCGTCCTTTCCACCCCGTCGCACTCCACTCCGCCTGCCCCGTCCCGCCCCGCCTCTTCCGCCGCGCCACCCCACCCACCCGTGCCCCACCCCGTCCCGCAAAGGCCCCTCGCCTCGCCCCGCCCGTGCTTCTCGTTCCCGCCTCGTCCCACCCCACATCATCCCGCACCGCCTCGCTCCGCCTCTCCCCGCCTCGCCACGCATCGCTCCGCGTCCGGCTCAGCCGTCCCGCCCTTCCCTCTATCCTCCCTCGCTCGCTTACACACTCACTCGTGGCGCGGGGCGGGGCGGCGTCGGTCGCTCCCAGGTCGCTTTACCTGGAGCCGTCGCGCGACAAATGAGTATCGATAGTCGCCTGGGCGAATGTGACGCCTGGGCGCGTCGCGTGTTTCCCTTATCACCCCATAAAGTTCGCGTGCGTTCAATAGCGCACAGGGAGGCGTCGGCGCGTGATGCATTGGTGGCGTAACGTGAGACGTCGCTCAAGAATGGTCGGGCGATGTTCTTTTCGCTCTTGCTTTCGGGTGATGAGGCGTTTGGGTAAAAGTTTTTACAAGTTGGGTTGCAATGTGTCGTATGTTTTTCGTGAGGGTTTCGGATGCCCGTTTGAAAAAATCCTTTGGAAGTTCGTAAAATTCAACATTGTAGTCTATAAAAACAAACGATCATTACTATTGACATTAATAAAAAACTTTATATTTATAACGTATGCAATCATTAATTTGAATTATTACAATCTTATATATTTCATGACAAATATGGTTAAGGACATTCATTTAATGCATGATAGGTTAGTTTATGAATAAGTTATCATATCATTTCTAAACATTCACTACAATTTTGCTAAAAATTCTTCTGAAAAGAAAAGTTTGTAGCTTATGCACTTTAAGTATTATTTTACAAAATTTGTTGAAAATCGTTTAAAATTAAATACTGTGGGGAGCCATTGCTACGACCACCTCACACTTTACTTCGCTTTCTAACGTTTCCGTAAGTAATTAAAAAATAATCTCTGTCAAAATCAAGTGTGTTACTAATGTTGCATTTCATAATTATTATGTATGAGGTCAGTAGATCGATATTAACATAGAATTCTGTCGACAAACTTTTCAGCTCTCAAACCTTACGGAAAGTCGGGAACCTTTCGGTTCATCAGAAAACAAAATTACTTTACTATACTTTTACTTCGCGATAGAAATCAAAAAGTCCGAATTGGACAGCACTTATCGGAAAAAGGTAACATTACTTCCGGGGTTCCTCAGGGCAGTGTCATAGGTCCACTGCTGTTTCTTATCTTTGTAAATGATTTATCGCGAAATATAACGCCAAAAATTCGACTCTTCGCCGACGACTGTATATTATATAGGGAAATTGCAGATCAGCACGATATGATTCAACTACAGGACGATTTAAATAAAATTTACGATTGGGCAATAGCTAATAAAATGACTATAAATGGAAAGAAAAGTAAAGCGATCACATTTTGTAGGGCCAGAGCTTTTCATACAATACCTTATCAGCTAGGTAATGACGTAGTTCCGAGAGTCTCGAGCTGTAAATACCTTGGCATTCTCCTGGATTGTAAATTGGGGTGGGAGAAACAAACGAACTATGTAGTGGGTAAAGCTTGGAGGTCTTTGCATTTCGTCATGAGAAATCTTAAAAAATGTAATACGAAAGCAAAGGAAATCGCGTATACCTCGCTTGTCAGGCCGGTAATGGAATACGGAGCCAGTTGTTGGGATCCGTACAGAATAGGACTTAAAAAGAGCTTAGAGAGGATACAAAACAGAGCGGCAAAATATACATTTCGGAAGAACACACCTGCGCATTGGGAATCATTAGAACGCCGGAGGAAGAGGGCACGACTTTGCGCGCTGTATAAATCTTACGTTGGTTGCTCCGCATGGCTGGAAATTCGGGGAAGGCGAGATCAACCAGATTATTTAAATATATTTGATCACAAATATAAAATTAGAACAAGAATACAAAGAACGGACGTAGGGAAATTCTCCTTCGTAAACAGAACTATAGTAGATTGGAACGATTTGCCTGCGACAGTTTTTGAGCCCTTTCCTTGCTCAGCGCGAGGGTTTAGAAAAAAAATATAGGAAATTAGTCAGTAGGGTGAAAACGTATAGTGAAGTGAAGTGAAGTGAAGTGAAGTGAAGTGAAGTGAAGTGAAAGGTGCGATTATGCGTAGTCTACAGAAAAAGTATTGAACAATTAATATTTTGATAAAGTTATATGCAGTGCAGTGAAGTGGAGTGAAGTGAAGTGATTTCATTTCTTCTGAATATGACTGAATAAGTTCTGATTGGTGTGTAGGTGAGGGTTCCTTCGTCTCTCTATGTATATACGCGTATATGTTTGTATGTATGTATATTTGTGTAATATGTAAGTTTATTCATTTATATGGTAGTGTGTATGCATTTTAATGTTTAGTATAGGATTGTAAATGCCATCTGCATATATAGGAAATGACAGTCAATTTGTTTGTGTATATTTATTTTTTATATATTATTTTATTTGTAATTGTAATTTTGCATTCTGCCACCGGGCATCATTTGCCCAATTGTAGAATAAATTTCTATCTATCTATCTATAATAAAAACGTATGTTATTGATGCCAGAAACATAGTTGGGTAAACAGCAAGAACTCCAAAAGAAAATTATATATTTTCAAATAAAACGTTATACAAGCGAGGTTCTTTTATGGCTTGTTCTATGATAATATTTCTTGTTTTAAAACAATTACAGATTTTCTCTAAAATGAATTACGTTCCTTCAAAGTTAGGTCTCTTATTTAAATTGTTGGGTGCAAAATCATAAACTTGTAACACAAACAACGAAAATAAGAAGTTTAAACGCTGAACACTTTGCAATTACCCCGCATATTATACACGTTAATCGCAAAGTTATGGAGCAGCCCTCAGCGGACCCGGCCGTGTACCGCGGCGTGCTATCCTTTGAAATAAAGCGCCCCATCCCTCAGCCCGTGCGAGGCCACCTATCGTTGCTCGCGCGGGCGCACCTCCGCGCACAATGGCGCTCCCTTGCGCGGCCGGGGTTTATAAAGCCTCGCCCCGCCCCGCCCCGCCCCGCCCCGCCCCTCTTCGGGCGGTGGGCCTCGCGGGAGGCGTTGGGCTATCAGTTCGCCGTCACAATCAAGTAACGCCCTCGTTAAAACTAGGCGGCGCTCGTAAAACACACCGCTCGCCGCGCGCGCCGCAAAGCCCGTTGAGGGGGGGGGGCGTTAGCGGGTGAGGGGGTGGGGAAGAGAGGGTGGGAGTGTGGAAAGGTGGAGAAAGTACGCAGGTGAGCGGTGAGGATTAGGTGGAGAAAGAACGGGAAAAGTTGTGTGAAGGAAGGTACGAAACTGGGTTTGGGACAATTGTAGATTGGTGAGCAGGCTGTTGGCACGGTAGGGGTTTGGGAAGGTAAAGTTGCGGAAGTGAGGAGGTGAGACTTGAGGAGGAGGATGAGAGGGGATGAGTGTGAAGGTGGGGGTTGAGGGACGGGGCTGGGGGTGGGAGGCGAGAGAAGAAGAGGTAGATGGGGTTTGGGGGTGAGTAACGAAATGTAGGAAGTGAGGTCTGGGGACGTCGGATCGTGAAAGGAGGGGTTTGGTTAGGCTAGATGTACTAGTGTGTGAGAAGGTGAAAGCTGGAGGGAATGAGGGTGGGGAAGATGCAGACGTTTGGTGAGACGTAGGGAGATAGTGGTTGCGAAAGTGGAATGAGAATAAGTAGAACATCAGATGATGGAGATCTTATTTGGGAACTTAGAAAAGTGGATGTGGGGAACTGGGAGAGTTTAAGTGTGGATAGGTGATTGGGGGATGTGGCAGCGTAGAGCGGTTAAGGACATGAAGGGAAAACAAAGAGACAGCAGAATACAAAAGAGCCAATTTGGAAAATAGATGAGGATAGATGAGAGTGCAGCGGGCAGTGTGAGGAGAACTAGCGAAGTAAAACGTTGTACATCAGTTAGTGAACAAGTTTCATTGAGAAATAATAGTGACCTGTCTAAATACAGGTCGGTTGGTCCTTCATATGCAGAAAAGTTTAGACGTTTGGACATACAGGGAGAAGAGTCTGGTGTGTAATATGATCTGCAGGTGGTGTGCAAAGGGCTTCCAAACAAAATGAATGAAAATAAAGTTTATTGTATTTGGGAATAAAATGCAAAGAGCAGGCGGGGAAAGATGAAATTTGATAAGTGCTTTCTTGGAAGAGGCACAATATTACCACTAGATACTGCGAGATGAACGCGCGGGGAAAACAGATGAGGATCGATGAATAGATTCGTTAATTGTTTAGATTAAGATCCTGTAGGGCCAGAAAGTGAGCCAAGCGGTATCAAGAGCGGTAATTGATCTGCAACATAAAAGTGTTTAAAATGTTTGGAAACGTGTGTGCGAGGAATGTGATGTTTTCTGTCATAACGCATTGAACATTTGCCGTGATAAAAATTATCTGCTTATTATGAGATTTGTCCTCGGTTCACATTTAGTTTTATTAATAGAGAATTTATTTTATGTCCAAATATTTATATTTTCATACAATAGAATACCTTCGTTTCTAATTAATAATTAGCCATATTTAATTTTGTAGAGGAACGTGAAATGTTATGTATTTCTTTTACAAATTGGTACGGTACCATCTTTTTGTGTAAATGAATACATGCTATCTAACTTAAAAAGAAAGTAATTTTTTGCAATGACGACACCTCCCCAACGTAAAAGTTCATAAGTGAAAATATTTCGTGAAATAACTTACTTGTACTAGTTAGTATCTTACTTTATGTGACAAGCTGAAGGAAAAAAACATTCAGAAAGCAATGCGATAGGCATAGTGATTAGAGATAAGGGAGACGAAAGCAAAAACGCGAAAACAATTAAGCGTAAACGCTAGTGGAGTCCACGAATAGTCAAGTCATTGAATGTACTTCGCAAACTAGACCTAATAAAAGCGTTGTATCGTTATAAAGAACACACAAACCCATTTTTGGGTGTTACAAACCGTGAACATGTTGCAGACATGCCAAAGAAAGCGATTGAAATAGGGCAAAAAAATCTAAGACGAGGAGAAATGAATAGAAGTAGAAGAGTCAATCTTTACAAGCAAAGAACATTACGCGAGACTTAATGCAGCTGAAACGTGGTGGCAAACGTGGTGGTGTTTTGGGGACAGGTTCGGTCACAGTATTAATATTATTATTATTATTATTATTATTATTATTATTATTATTATTATTATTATTATTATTATTATTATTATTATTATTATTATTATTATTATTATTATTATTAATATTATTATTTTTATTATTATTATTACTATTATTTATTCATCTTTCAACTATTAATAGTTAAATTGTTGGGAAGGGAATCTGAAACTCAAGAAAGCGTGCGCAGATGATTTTCTCCCCCATACGTCGCATACAGTTTTTTGACGGTTTTTGACTAAATAAATAAATAAATAAATAAAAAGAAGAACGGCAAAGCGGCTCATTGGAGCCTAAAGGAGGCACTGGAGGTGGGCGGGTTAGCGCGCGCGATATGCCCTGCTTGCGTGCAGGCGGCAAAATCGCAACGCACATAATCAACCCTGAGTGCGGCCTCTTCTGTTTCGGGGCAGGGTAGGGCGTAATTAAGCGAAATTAAAATAATTATTGATGACCCACGTCCCTCTAATGAGGTGGCGGAGCGGCGCGGCGCGGCGCTCCCCCAGGGCGTCGATAACGCGGCCCGCGCGCGCACGTCACGGTAATATCTTTACGCCGCCACCCCAGCCACGCCCCCCTCCCGCAACCCGCTCTCACTCACGCCGCCGTCCCCGCTATCTCCCGTGCAACCCTCCGCCTCGACCCTTGGCCCCGCCACGGCCCTCTACTTCGTTGTTGCACCTCGCAACCCCCTTTCGCCCACCAACGCCCTGACTCATGCACGGTTCCCGTCCTATGGAACCGTTCCACCTCGATTCCCCGTACCGGGAGCGGTAGCTCAGTGCATCAACTGATGACACTGCAGCGCCTCTGGCCGGGAGGTCCTAGGTTCGAGTCCTGACGGCGGCAGGATATTCGACACTACCTTGTGAGCTAGGTCGAATTCAGTCGCTGGCTGGAGGAGATTTCTAGCGGCCGGCTGCTCTGATCGGTAGTTTTCCGTGGTTTCTCCGATCAACACCAGACGAATGCCGGAGCAGTACCCTAACAAACGGGCCACGGACCGCACGCGATCTTTCCTTCCTCTTCCTTGTCCCATCCTCTACCCTTACACACACACTTGCATTACACTACCACATATTCCGGGGCAGCTTAGAGCTTTCCCGGCTGGGGCGGTGCCCCGCTGGTGGGAGAGTCGTGGTTAGGGGGAAACCCCGCTAGCCGTCGGTAGTTCGGCTCCGGATCTCGCTATCCAGCGGGGGAAGATCACCGCCATCTCGCGAGGAAAAAAACATGCACTACACGCACGGGAATAATGACCTAAGCTGTTGACGCACCCGGAATCACTAACAACCAACCAATCAATCGATTTCCCGCCGCCTCAGCGGTTACTACCTCAGCCATCACCCGCCGTAAACATCAACCTCGCAACCGTCCTCCCACCCATCATCGCCTTCACTCATACCACAGTTCCCGCTAAAGTCCCTCTGTTCCGCCTAGATTCTTCGCCCCGCCGCAGCCGCTGCTACCTCTTTCCTCAGCTTCACCGATCCACCCACCAATGAATGCCCTGATTCGTGCACTGTTCCCGCCCTGATTCGTGCACTGTTCTATATAATCGGTCCGACCCGACGCCGCCGCCGCTGCTGCCGTCCGCCCACCCACCATCGCCTTCACTCACGCCACGTTTCTCGCTACAGCGTTCCACCTAGACCATTCGTCCTGCCACTACTTCTTCCCTCAGCTTGCACATGGAAACCGCCCTCCCACCTACCAACGCCCTTACGCGTGCACCGTTCCGCTACCAGTCCGCCTCGCGTGTTCCTCTATGTGTGTCACAACTTCAACTGATTCTGCCTCATCCACAACCCTCTCTCCCCCTCACTTAAGACAAAATCCCTACCTTCACAAATGACTATGCCACACCCTATCTCTTCAAAACCGACCAACTGCTCATGGTCTCCTCCCTTCTTTCTGCACCCTGTTACCAACACATCTAGTTTCCGCCCCGCCTCGTCGTCCCACCATCATATGAAGGATCACCACTGCCTTCTCTACACCCTAACCCCGTCGTCACTCGCACCGCTATTCCCTGTATCGTGCCATCTATCCTTTGCCATGCCTCGTGCCCCCAAACACCTTGTTCCTGCTATGGCCCCTTCCCTATCCCCATAATTTCCATTTCCCAAAGATTTGTCTCCTCGCTTCCTCCACTGCCGTGCCAGATCGACGTTTCCGCAACCGTCACATCCTTTCACCTCCCCGCCCCACCCTTTGCCACCGTCTCCGAACCGCTTGAATCGCTACCCACACACAGGTCGACATCTCCATCCCCACTACCGTCCTATCTAGCCTCCTCCACACTCCATTCCTTGTCTACTTCACCTCTCAATCGCCACTACCCCCGACCCGCTCCTGTACCCGAGCTATAAAGCGGTTCCCACTACCGTCCAATCTAGTCTCCCGCTGAGAATCACACCTACGTAGAGCCCGCCATTCTGATATCACCACTCGGTTTGCTCTATCCGCGTCTTGCCCGCGTCTTGCCCGCGTCTTGCCCGCGTCTTGGCACCGCTGAGATCGGCGTATATGCTACAAATTCGATTTCCGCCCCCAAACTAAACTGGCCTCGAAGTTTTTCTCAGTGCCGTTCCCGTCTATGCCAACGTCCGCCTTTCTTATCCACCTTTGTTCCTTCTCATTCTTCACTGCTCGCCGTCTTCGTCAAGTTCCCGCTCCTGCTCGTTCTAGTCGACTCACCGTCTCCGTCCGCAAAGCTCTTCCTAACCCAAACCCTACCATTAACTACGTCTCACTTCTCGTACACGTCCCCTCTCCCCGTCCCATAACTGACCGTCATTTTCCCCGCTTTAATCCCGTAACTGACCACGCCCCATCTTCGCTTTCATTTTGATTCCGCCCCCAATCCTATACCCGTCCATCCGCTACCTTCTCCGTCCGTTCTACCCTTCCGTAGCGGTCGGCTGCTCTGATCGGTAGTTTTCCATGGTTTCTCCGATCAACAGCAGTTGAATGCTGAATCAGCACCCTAACAAACAGGCCACGGACCGCGCGCGATCTTTCCTTCCTCTTCCTTGCCCTATCCCCTCCCCTACACACACACACACACACACACTAACATGCACTACACTACCACACATGCCGGGAGATAGACTGGGAGCTTAGAACCTGCCCCGCTGGGGCGATGTCCCGCTGTTGGGAGCTACCTAGCTGGGGAAAATCCTGCTAGCCGACAGTAGATCGGCCCCGGATCTCGCCATCCAGCAAGGCAAGATCGCCGCCACCTTCCGATGAAAAAACACGCACTACACTTATGTGAATAATGACCTCGGTAGTTAACGCCCGGCATCAGTAACAATCAATCAATCAATCTTCCCTTCCTCTGCCTGTGGGCGTAGCATCGCCTCTGCACCCCGCTCCCGTTCTCGCTGCCGCCTCCCTCGCCGGCGCGGCGCGGCGCGGCGCACCGCGGCGGGGAGCGAAATAGTGCTGGCGTGATATGCACGTGCCCGCCCACTCCCCTCCCCTCCCCCCGCCAGCTCCCCTCCCCCTGGCGTGCGCCGCTATCTCCTCGCACGCCTAACACGTGTGACTTATGTGCAGGGTCGCCGTCCCGCCCATTCCGCCGTTCTTCCTTCTCCCCTCGGCCCCTCCTCTGACATGTCTCCTTCGGCGTTCTCTCCTGCACCACCTTCGCTCTTATCCTCTCTTCGTGCGTTCCGTCTTGCAGTGTTCTCTTATTTTTACTGCTGTTTGCATGTCATTGGCCACTCATTCTTTATATCTTCTGTTATTTCGGATATACTCCCACGTGCGTGTCCTCTTCATTGTTTTATTTTAGTATTTTTCGTTGCTTTCTGCTCTCCGACATTATATAATTGTTCCTTGTGTTTCGTCTGAATGTCTCCGGTTAGCTCTTATCTACATTCAATAACCGTCCTTTGCATTTATATTGGTGTGTTTCCTCTTGTCGTTGCTTCTTGCCTCCCCTTGTTTTTTCGTCTTTTTTTCTTCTTCTACGTCTTCCATCTATCCCTACATTTTATTTACCATTTCCTAACCGTTCTAGCTAATAAGTTGCTACTTTTGTTCGTTAATCTTTAATCACTATATTCTATTATTGTAGTGAATAGCCCGTTCTCCCTGAAACCCTCTCCAATCTCAGATATTCCCTTGCTGCACTTCACTTTTTACTTATTAAGAACTTATAATTTCTTTTTCGCATTATTTCAAAATCTCTTCAATTATTTTCCAAAGCACAGGTATCTCCGTTGTTTGTCGTTAACCTCGTGCCTCACACTTTTACTTTCTAATGTGCTTCCTTGCGCATAATTCCCTTGCCAAGCCACTTTCAGTATTCCACACTTGATATCTAACCCATCTTATAAGCTATTTTTCAAGGTTATCTTTACTTGCAATCCCGGTAGGAACAAGTATTCCATTTACGTTACAACACAGCATGGCAAGTTATTTTAAACCTCAATTGCTCCACCTCTCCCCAACTGACGCCGTTGGTCGATTGTGACCACGCTATTCGTTCTTCCGCTTTCATACTCTGCCTGAAGACCAACCTTAGGCTACCACTGTGATTTGTGGCACTGAATTACGTGTACGTACTGTCAAATGAGATTCTGAACAGCATATTGTATAAAGCAATTTGTTTCGTTTTAAGGTTATTTATAATGTAGTATCATGATAGAACCCCACAGTTGTATAGCTCAATTGTGGGTCTTTAAATTAATGATCTATCCTCCATCTTAGAGAGGCCTTTGCCCTGTATGGGCTTCTACTGGTTTCATTATTATTATTATTATTATTATTATTATTATTATTATTATTATTATTATTATTATTATTATTTTCCCTATTTTCTGTGCATATACTGATACCGGGGTTCTCAAAATCACCCAAGGCACCCAATCACCCAATGCTTTGCACGTGAAGTGGAACAAGAATATATTTGTTTTTTTATATCCGTCAAATCAGGCTTAAGAATTGAGGACTATATTTGCTGTTCGCAATAAAGCAGCTTTCTGAATAGTCCGCAAATGCTTCTCAGTCAATTTTAACTTCTTCGCGATCTCTTGCCATTCCTTGGTGACCAATCCATTCTCTGACACCACTACTTGAAGCACTTCTACTGCGCGCAATCCATACATGTCCTTCAATTGAACAGCCGTGGATTGGTATTTCCTCTTCTTCTCAGCAACAGTTGTTAGAATCCGGTCATCTGTAGGGACCGCAACATCAATGATGCATAATGTTTTAGATATTTTATCAAACAGAACAATATCTGGTCTATTTGCTTCCACTGTTCGGTCAGTGAAGATTATACTCTCCCACAGAATTCGAGCTCAATCATTGCTGACTACTTGCTCAGGTTTACACTTATAATACGGTTGTTCACTCTCTACGAGGTCGTATCTCTTGGCAAGGGCTTGGTGGATTACTTTGGCGACCCAGTTGTTTCTCTTAAGGTATGCTATGTGAGTTAATGCGGGGCATCCACAGAAAACATGTTGGATTGACTCGTTGGTGGATTTACATAGGCGACATTGGTTATCAATTTGCCGACCCATGATGAATTTTGTATATGGTCTGGTTTTACAACTTGGACATGAATGGTGGAAAAGAATTCTTCAGTCTCACCGACGAGGCCCCTAGTTCGAAGCCACTCCATTAAGTTTTTCTTACCAATATTCTCCGAAGTTAAAGTTGCAAAAAATATACCATGAAGTTCCTTTCTTTGATAGATTTTCACGCGGTTTAGAAACGCTATAATAGAAAGCAATGAGTTCAAGCGAGAGCGCGATGCCCATCCGTGGATCAACAGGGATTTAATTCAATTAAAGTAATCCCTCAACATCCGCGAATTCGCTATTTCCGAATTTCGGAAATTTGCGTTTCGAGAAATGCTATCAGTTTTACATTCGCGACATCATTATTACCGAGACATTTAGTTGGCCGTTCTCTTGAAAGTTAACAGATTTCAGTTTGTTTGTCGGTACAATTTAGAGACTCCAAAGCTCAATTTATCATGTTCTGCAAAAATGTCCAAGTTCGACTGTCAATTCAGGTTAATAGAATAACACAATCGTAAAGTAATGCAATTCATTAGTGTCAAATAGGAGGTAATGGTTTTCGCGTCATGAACAGAAAATCCGTTCAGAATCTTTACGACTCTGATGATAATGATCTCACTAAAGAGAAGCTTCAGAAAATTATGAGCTACGAGGACCTCCACGCACGTGGTGATGAAGTAAGGGAAGAGAAATTGCGTCCTGGAGCAACTTCACGGTCAAAACCCTTGGTAGCGTTCTAAAACTCCTAGTATTGGTAGGAAGAGCATTCGAATGCGATCCTAACTAACTTCGTAATTTAAGAGATAAATCGAGGCAGAAACTCATGTATATTTGAAGATGAGGACAATGAGAGGCCCATGAAACAAACAAAAATAACCAAATACTTTATCCAATCACTTTCAACCTTGAAATAACTTTCATATATTGCAACCGCTTGTCGTCGGTCACATTTATAACCAACGGAAAATGGAAGCAATAATACCCGACATTAGGCCCTACACGTAGTTCCTATAGTGGCGAAGAGATGGCGTAAGTCAGGAAAGGATTTCTGAACGCACTCCGACCATAGCCAATCAGGAAATTTTTGTGGAAATACGGACGTGGCGTGAACTTGCGTCAAAAGAGCTCGCTCTCTTTCTGGTTCGAGACGCCAAGGAGAACGGTTGCCTACGAGTACACCACATAGTCAACGAGGGACACGCGAATATTGCGGAACACAAAAGCTTTAATAAAAGGTAATTGACTGAGCACTTTTCATGGATTTACGTACTGTGAATATCGTGAGATTACATGGAATTAGTAAATGAATATTAAACAAGAATGCAATGAACGAAAGAACGAGGGCGGCAATAGGTCGAAATGAATCTGTAAAACCACGTTGCTGCATTCTTGTTGCTAGAAAAGAGGACTATTGTAACATAGGACATGTTTCTTCTTTGTTACAGCTTTAATATATTTCATACTTTTCATATATTCTTTATTCTTATTTTTGGGCATTTCACTTTGGAAATCCTATTATGGAATTTTGAGAGTTATGAGAAAGACGGATTATCCAAACAACTAGTTTGACTTTTGCTATTACGAAGTCATAACTTGGAGTTTTGGACTCGCATTCTGATGCGACCATCGCCTCTGCGAAAGCTGTGGTGAATTTTCGCCGAACGACGGGGAGACGGTGGTCGGAACATTCCAGTTTCGACGCGACGGGCAACGCACGGACGTTGCAGAAGAACGACGACCTTGAGGCGCGAGGGTCGCGCGACGGGCCACCTACACAGCGCGGGACCAACTTGCGGAGTTCGCCGGTCGTGAGTCATATAAAAGCAGAAAGAACACTCACTAAATTTCAGTCTGGAAAAAAACGTCTGAGATAGGAGTATAATTATACTAGCCAAAACGTTGTAATGTGAGCTTCCCTCAATAATAGACGTTGATCGGGCAAGTTTCTGATAACATTGGTCTTGCTAGCCAGTGGTTTTATTTCTTTTCGACAGTCGTAACAAGAATCAGATTAAAGTAATTCTTTATGTTTATGTTTATGATAGAAGTTGTTTTGTACAGAATTATTTATTTAGAGTCATATTTTAATGTTTCAAATCATTTGAGAGACGTTATGAAACAAAATTTTGTGTTGAAAGGCTATGTAGAAGCCGAAGGTCAAATGTGACTATTGAGTGTAACGTAGTTAGTGATTCAAAAGGTAGTAGTGAATTTCGAGTATTGTGTGTATGTATTTTTCTTTTACAGGATGAATATTTGTACTATGATTTGTGTGTCTCGTGTGTGATATTTTTTGTGAAGTGTAAATATGTATTCATTGCTTGTTTTCTTGTAAACAGGGATCTGAGTTATTATTATTTTAGTGAAAAACTGCAGTTTAGGTAGGGAATTAGCTACCATAATTTTACGAAAAGTGAAAACATAGTAGGATCTGTGAATTTCATTTGTACAGTGATTTTCAGTCAATAGAATATATGTTATTTGTCATTTAAAACTGAAAAATTGTGTTGGCTTGTTAATTGATCAGTAGTTTAACAAAGACGAACCCACTACCAATTGGGAAGGTTATCCGTAAATTGAGATATTCCCAGGGATGCGTGACGGTGTAATCACACGTCGCGAAACAAGTAGGCAAATGATAGATCTACTTTTGTAATCGGTACGGTGAGGTAAGGAGGTACGGTTACAATATAGTTTTATTTATTTTCTGTTAGATGTTAATTGTGATTTTGTGTTTGTTGTACTGCATACCTACTCATACTGAAATTGTTTATCAGATTTTTTTCTTTCTTTGTAAAACAGTTTTCGATATCCAGGAACCTTAGTATTCTGCCACCAGGTTGTGTAAATCTACCTGCAGAAATAATATATATCTATCTACCTATCTAACTCGCCTTTCTTCATAACAAGATAGACTCAACATTTGCGAATTAACCATTCTCGATGCTTTGTGTGAACCTAACTTACGAATGTCGGGATCACTATATTGTATATAATGGTGAATTTTGTCAATAGTATTTTATTTTTTATTTAAATATTTTTTCCTATCAAGTATGGTTATCAACATGAGTTAATGACTAAACTTACTTACTTCATGAATGATCAAAGCTGCATTTTTTGTTTCAACGTTTCTCGAACAGAATATTTGTGACTGATTTTGGTTACTATTGTTATTTGTCAAATACGTTGTTTTTGCTTTCGTTTTCCAACTGCATTTCCGCCCTGTGTGTACACCTTTCACCACGATGCGGCTCCGGTCTTTTACTTACTGATTGCAGCAACGAAGTTCAATTGTACCTTAACCTAATAGACAGCTGGGCTTCAAAATATAAAATCCAACTCAACCCAACCAAAACGGCCGCCAAAATCTTCACACTCCGTCCACACGACCACTCATGCTAAACAATACACTCATCAACTGGCTCCCTCTTAATACACCAATCAAATACTTAGGACTGAACATGGACAGAAAACTCAATTGTAAGCAACATATAGATGCAAAAATCACTCAAGTCAAAATAAAATTAATACAATTAAAGCCATTAATACACAGATCGAGCCCATTATCATATAATTCAGCATTATTAATATTTAAAACAATAATAAGACCCTTGCTACTATACGCCTGCCCAATCTGGTTAAATGCAGCAAAAACCAACCAAAGGAAATTACAAATAATACAAAACCAATTCCTCGGAATTATCTCAAACGCTCCCTGGAATGTCACCAACAAACAGTTACATAATGAATTCGACCTAGAGACTATAGACCATCACATCACATATCTAGCCACAAACTTTTTCTCAAACATATCCGAAATCCCTTCATTATCAGTTCACAGACTCGGCAAAAACCCATCACATAGAACCCGAATACAAAATAAGTTTCCATTCCACATTTTTCTCAAAAAATTCTCTGATTTAGATCCCGACTAGAGGAGCCCCATGGGTAACCTCAACACTTGTATTAGATTTAAGTTTTAATTTAAGTTAGTATTAAGCCATCAAACATATGTAGAGTTATTTCGACTGAGCTATGTATTCACCATCTATGTGAAATAAATAAAAAAAACACGATGCGGTCACCTCTTGCCCTGCAGCTATGAGACCGCGCCCTCTCCGCGTGCGGTGTCGACGCCTCCTCGCGTGCACACGCACGCGCCATGGGCCGCGCTCGGCAATTTTGTTTGTGGGTTTTGGAAAAGATGATTATCTGCACAGCTTCATGCACAGAACCAAGCTTTGCGTGTAAATTCGCGTGTTTTATGTGGAGGAATTTACTTTTCTCTACAATAGATTCCATTCCGGTACAGGGACACGTGTCACCTGAAAATACATGTTGAATGTAGTTTACCGTTAGTAGAGAGGACCTTGCAGTCTAATCATATGGTGTGCTGCGTCAATCGCGAACGCTCGGTCGAATCGAGCAACAGTTCTCCGAGCTACGTGCGTGCCGTGGGCGCCGCGCGACGTGCAACGAAGCAGTTGAAGGCTCGGAGTGGCAATGACCCCGCGAGGCATTCTTCGAGGAACAGGTCATCCGGGAGGATTTAGTGACGGTCAGTGCCCGGGCGATCTAATATTGAGGAATAGATACCATTAAGAAAGAAATCTCGGTCTTCTATGTTCAAGGTGAATGGTCTTGGCTGTCCGGATGACGCCGCGTCGAAGGCTGTGTTTCGACCATCTTATCGTGGTCTTCCTCAGGGCTGGTCTGCCCAGCCCTGAGGAAGACCACGAAAAGATGGTCGAAACGTCGGCAACACAGCCTTCGACGCGGCGTCACCAGCCCTGAGGAAGACCACGAGAAGATGGTCGAAACGTCGGCAACACAGCCTTCAAAGCGGTGTCACTGGGACAGCCAAGATCATTCACATGACTCCGGCCGCGGAAGCCTATGACTTCATTCAATGTTAAAGGTGTAAGATATTTTCGAATACAAAATGAAAGTTTCGCGGTTTTAACATGTAGTGTATGTTTTTATTGCGGAAGGTGGCAGTGATATTCCCTCGCTGGATGTCGAGATCCGCTAACCTACACGTTGACACGCGGGATTTTTTCCAAATAGGTATCTCCCACCAGTGAGGCAATACCAGTCGGGACGAGTTGTAAGCTCCCGACTGGTCTCCCGGCATGTGTGGTAGTGTATCGCATGTAAGTGTGTGTGTGTAAGTAATATGACCAGGACGAGAAAGGGAAGATCGCGCATGGTTCTTGGTCTTTTTGTTCGGGTACTGTTCCGACATTCGCCAGGAGTCGAGTGAAGAAACCTCGAAAAACTATCGATCGGAGCACTCGACTACTACAATTCTCCTCCAGACAGCGACAGAACTCGACCTAGCTATCTGGCTAGTGTAAAAATTCTTCCTGCCGACGGGACTCGAACCCAAAGACCTTCCTGTAAGAGATACTATAGTGACATCAATTGATGCCCTGGGCCATCTAAGCCGGTCGCTGGTGGTAGAGGTGTAGATGGCAGCGAGACGGCGAGGCTGTCGACGGTCGTAGTGGCAGCGGCAATGAGACACGGCGAGGGCTGCGGCGGCGGCACTGGCGACGGCGAGCGCGGCGCGGCGTGGCGCGGCGCGGGGCACGCATGCGGATTTATGGGACACGGGGTCGGGCGTGACGGCGGCCGCGGCTCCCTCACGAGTCCATGATAAGCCTAATGAGTTCATCCGGGTGTCCCTCCGGAGAGTTAGTGCGGGGGCGCGCCGCCGACGGCGCTGGCGGCGCCACGCGCGGCCGCTCGAGCTCGTAATGTGCAGATTCCGTCAATGAGCTATGTTGTTCTCACGCGATTGCTGATGTGGCAGACGGGGAGGGCGGCGTTCCCTTGCTGTGTTGTGACGATCGAGGGGGCGGGGTCAGATTGTGGAAGGGGCCATATCGACAAATTAATGCAAGTTTGAAATGTGCAGTTGTTTCCTAAATCCAGTATTCTTACTGTCAGATACTGAGCATGTAATCTGCGTATACTTCGTAAAATTATGTACAATCTCTTTTGGCAGTTTTTACGTGATCGTGATGTAAAAAATTAATCGTTTCTATCTCGCGATGCTGTTAGAAACCCTAACGCCCTGTAAAATTGATAATGCAACCCGCTGTACGAACGTGTTTGAATGGTGGATTCTCAAGGTCGGACAAAGGGGCAATAAGCAAAATGATTCGTGCATTTTCCAATGATCAACAAACAGAGAAAATAGAATGACAGTGGAAATAACGGAAGAAAAAGATAAGATATTAGAAAATGTAAAGTTTTATTCTCTGCAAAAAAGCAAAGAGTTCAGACTGAATTCGGAATCAAAAATACATTTAATTAAAGCATCTTCATTTGGAAATCAATTTTCATTTGTTAGTACACAAACTGGAAACACTTTTATTACGATGTATGAACACTCTTCTTACTTTTAGGCTTGTCGTCTTTCGACACCCTAAAATATTATTGTTCTTCCTTTTCTTCTTCAATTTAACCTATCGTCTTGTGTTGTCCTAATCATTATATCTTCACTTCTAGCAATACTCCGATTCAAAATTGCAAACCTATCTCTTCTCAGAGAAAAAGTTACCACTTTTGTTATTTTTGTTAGTAAAAAGGTCTTGAATATAAGCGTATCATAAAATAGTTGTTTATTCTTTATCAACAGGCACTAACGTTTCCTTTCGCCATTAGCATTTTTAAAGCAACACTTCACGCTGTGATTCACCGAGACAGTAAATAATTCTTCGAGTATGACGGTTCAATTAATTTTTTTAATCTATTAATCTTTTTAGTAGATATAAACCTACTTTTTGATTAAGAATCGTTTCAAAATTTAACGTTTGAATACAAAAATTGAAAAAGAAAGTTTTTGTTTCGTGAACGTAGAAGACGTATGCAATAAAATTTGGTTGAACGGCGACCTAGATATAGCTGTCACCTCCACTGACAATAATTGTGAAGCCCATAGATTTTTTCATAATATATGTGTAAATACACACTTTATAGCGGCCAACTATATAAGCTGTTATCCGTAATAATTTTTTATTAAGGGGTCATTTCAAACGACTTTGAGCTGTAATATAACACGAAGTGGAAGAGTGATGGTCATTGTTGATTGAAAAACTTCCTGCGAAAGAACGTATTATTAATATACTTCCAATCATGACATTCATAGTTTCTTTTCTTGCAAGGAGATTGCATTATGTTTCAGGTAAAAACAAGTGCTTTTAGTAAATGTCTCTTAATGAAAAAACAAAGAATTGGTTGGGTAATTTCTGTGGGAATCTGTTAAAAACTCATGGAGCACGCCGCGTGCGCGAATCCGATCTAAAGATCATTTGCTAACTTCTTCAAAAGGCCCTGATGTAAAGTGCAAGCTTCTTCAAGATATGCATAAATTGAAATTTTCAAGACAGTTTGGTTATTTGATTTGGCGAGTACGGTAAACGAGTTCACGGACTAAGATAAACAAAAGTCAAAGATGTGTTTTGATACTAGCCGAGAATTGCAAAATGATCCTAAAACCTTGATTAATTTGTATTTTGTCCTTTATGGTAATTAATGTTACAGAGAGAATACTTTATTTCATAGCAATTTTGACAATTATATTTGATTTACGCTTCCAGTAACTTCATAAAGTTGATTAAGCAACCACCTCATGTAAAGGCCAATTTTTGCCGGAACCATTGGCGACCGTTTATGTTAGGTATCAATATCTTATATTACAAAACTCCCACACATCACTACAAAGAATCGTCCTGAAATAAAATATGTAGGACTGAAAATAACAAAAATATATAATGCTATATGTCTGTAAACATGCCACAAAGACTATATTGAATTTAGAAATATACTGCAGAATACGACAGAAAGAAACATTTGCATAAAATACTTTCTTTCTTATTTCGAATTACAAAACGAGAAAAGAGGCTGCTAGCGGTAGGTAACTTACTGTTTATAATTCCGTAATCTGCTTTGAAATTAACATTCAGGCGAAATATTGCACTTTTAACTTTCCGGCGCCAAACACATCTAAAGACTACGTCAGCGCGAAGCAGATTTGTTTGGGCGGTGCTCATTAATATTCATTAAATCTGTCGGATATTGAAGTTGCTCGTGGACGGAAACGCGTCCCAACAGATGTCAGGGTTCCGCATAACAGCTTGGAGGAGGAAACTTTCTCTGATTACGCGGAGTTGCGAGCAAAGAATTAATCTCCCCGTGGATGCTGCGCGAGCGCCGCGCTTTATGCAAAACCCCCCGCCAGGAGCGCTGCTTGGCGCCGCGTCGCGGATCGCAGCGAGCCCCGCTCCAGGAGATCGCTGACTCCCAAGAAAAGAGATTTCGTGGGATAAGTGGAATAACAGCCTTCCTCTTTGGATGGAATGCTCTTTATTTGAATTGAATTGAATGTGCCTTATTTTACGTGGCGAGACTCAGGCCATGAGGCCTGCTCTTCCGCCTGACCACGCAAATTCCGCTACGCTCCTTTCACCAACCATGGGAGAAAGAAGGTATTACTTGGGCGACGAAACAGGCGATTTGAATTTAGCTCAGAGGCATCATTTAGGCTTGAGGATCTTTTACATGCAGTAAATCTACTAACATGGGACAGCCGGCTTTACTTCCCCTCCGAAGGAAGGCGTACGAAGGATTTTTTCGCCCTTAAAAATCCACGGCTTCGATCGGGTTCGAACCCGCAAACTTGGGTATAACAGTCCGATACGCTAACCGTTACACCATCGCCGCCGCCGAATTGTTATTTGCACGGTCGATGGGAAGGGAAACGGTATTACTTTTACATTGCGGAGGGAGTTGTTGAACTTTCTCAAATTTTACTTGGAATTTTGAGAAGGGTATGTTAGAAATTGTGCCATGAATGTTGGTAGTCATGAAAGTGTTTTTATTTTGAATTTTTTCATATCAATTATATGAAAACGTCGGATACTTATTATAACTATTGTTTTCTAAAAACTCAGGAACAAAATTATATTATGCTTTAAGAATCTCTGTAATATTTTGGATGTTTAAATTTAATTATATCATTTAAAATTTTTAAAAGCGCAAATAAGGGAAGTACTTCAAATTTTCATTATTTCCTAAGCTTAACGAACTGTTTTATTGAGCTTCCTTTTTCCAGTGTCTGTTTACTATCTAATCGCAGCTGAGTTCAAGAGAACAAGTAAAATAACTGCCTTCTTCCTTGGGTACAATTATCTTTATTTGCTTATTATGTTATTCGCTGTAGTATCGTGATTATTCCTGAATATGTGAATTATACCATTTCTAAATCTTGTAAATTACAAAGGAAACTTCAAGAAGTGGGAACGCAAACCGTCACTGATTCCAAAGAAAGTAAATTTTAGTGGATAAAGATGGCCCCTTCCAGACTACAATGCTGTTTGCTTACTTGGCAATGGCAATGAAAACGGAATAGCGTTTAGGTTTTTGGAATCAGTCGTCAAAGATCTTCACATACATCTCACCTACTCTGCAAAGCTTTATTGAGGTAGATAAATAAATAGACAGATAAATGACTAGAGAGAGAAATAGTGATGGTGAATGAGAGAGGGAGGGAGAAGGAGAGAGAGAGAGCAACCTTCATTCTTTCTTCTTAAATGGATAGTTTTATTTTCAACAAGAGAAAAAATATTTTTTTTTGAAATTACAACTTCCACATCTTTAGAAATTATATCTCAAATTCACATTCCAAAATATTTTATGAGGTGAAATACGATCAACGAACAAAAGAAGATAAAATAATACAATTTTGGAATCTATTCAACCATAATTAATAACATATCTCACATTTTTATTCAGCTTAGGCTTAGTTAGGTTAGTTTAGAGTCTCCAGTCAACTTCAATACCTCGCTTCAGTAATTCAGGTTACGAGAACTCAAAGCCCCGCTTAATCCCCAGGCAGTAAATAGATGACGCCCTGTCGGTGCCCATCAAGACGCCAACAGGCGAATAAGCATTAATTAAAGGGCGATTTGCCAAGTGCTTCGGACGCTAATATCCCGAGTGTGCGTAAATTGCTCTGCGAAGATAAATCCAAATATAATCGCGTCCGGAGGGAGCCGCCGCCTAGTGGACAGTGGCGACTCGCGGCGGCCATCCGTTGGGGCGATTTATGTGGACGCCAAGGGTGGCTACGGCCCCTTGAGGGTGACACTTCCTCTCCCTCCCCTTGGCCCTCCCCCTTCACCCTCTCCCTCTTCCTCCAGCCACGTCTTCATCTCCCTGACCATCTTCCTAGTTATCGTATTCCCAAAACTCTTTACTATTCTTCCTTTTCCTCGCCTTTATCCCACTTCCTTGTCGCTCCTGCTTTTTCTCCATACAAGGCTTCTATTTTTTAATATTCTTTCCAGATCTTTTGTTTCCTGTTTCTCTTCCATCTTCTTGCTTAAATTACGTTCGTCCGGCTTTCTTCTTTCTCTTCCTCTTCTTGCATTTTCTCTTTTATTCTCCGTCCTGTTTCGTCTATTTTCTCTTCAATTTACTCACCTCTTCTCCTTTGTTCACCGTGTAAAAAAGCTCCATTTCTCCATCTGTCCCCATCGTGTCTATTCTGTCAAATCATCATCTATCCTGTCACTCTCTGTTTCCGTTTTCCCCTCCTTTTCTTCTCTCTCTTTCTCTCTCTCTCTCTCTCTCTCTCTCTCTCTCTCTCTCACACACACACACACACACATACAGACAAAACCAATGAAAACATTTTCGAGTTCACCATTCATTAACAATATTGCGGTCTACTTTAGATTAGATATTAGATTTTAAACTTACAAAAAATGTTTGAAATTATTTGTGCTTAAGAAAGGTCACCACCGAGGGTAATAACTTCAGGTAATTACCAGAATAGTCGCTTTTAATACACACACGTTTCCTGTCATTTTTCTAAAATTTAAAATATTGTAAACCTTTTCATGCATAATTTGTTCTGTTTTCAGCATTTTTCTCTCATTATCAGTTATACTTAACGTCCAATGTATTTCCGACAGTTTTAATGCTTGTATTTACAGAAAGCTTACAGAAAGTCTGAAATTAAAATAAATTTAAGAAAGTGTTTTAACTTTCTTTCATAGCTTTAAATTACTATAATTTATAATATTTAAGTCTCAACATAATATCTTATTTCTCGATATATTTAGACAAATTTATGTGATTAGTTCAAATTACTGTCCGTTGTTTATTATCAGCAAATTCACTGCACAAAGGAAATGAAACTCTGATACAAAAGAAACTATATGAAGAGCAGTAGGGATAAGAGAATTAAATGCTAACTCGACATTTATGTTATATTCGCTTAGTGCTAACGCTGCTAAAGAGTAATAAGAATCATGTTGCTTTCTGTTGTATTAGATGTCAATATATGTTACTGCTGCTACGCTCAAAACTATTTTGATGAGCAGGTTATCGCATTTTATCGAAGAAAGGTTTTTTTTGCACTTTGCTTAATCTTGCAACTCTACAGGAAATGAAACAACGAACATTTACTCGCACTTACTTTCAATGGTATACAGCGTAGAGACTCACTAAACCGCAAGCTTATTTTACTGCAACATTCATTTATTGCATCTTCGCTTTAAACACTACTTTCACTTCAATGTCCTTTTATGGAACGCACGCCTTGTAACGCTTAAGAATGGAATGTCGTAGCAACGATCTTGGCTTCGAAACATGCACAGGATTAACCTCCAAGTGGCAATGCGTTGTTTCTTGTGACCTCATGATATCTTAAGTTGCAACTGCCTCATTTTGCAGTTAGTAGAACGTTTCCTTCCACTAATTTTTCACAACATTCATTATCTTTCGTATGAATTTACCCAGTACTTCATAGAAGCAACACATACTCAGATTGAGACATTGTTATTAGGTACTTTTATAAACTTATAAAAATTTTCCCTTTGGATCCAAAATAATTGAAATTAATTTAATATTAGGTTACTTTAAAACAATATTTAAAAAACCTCGTTTGTAAGAATAAGGAGTTGTGATACCTATTTCGTACCAAAAACTTTTTGTGACTCGCAGATGATTAAATACATTGAAAGGCTTCTCGGAAATTCTGATATTATAATGACGATAAATAGTTAAGATATTTGTGATTAACTATCGGCTGTATTGTGACTGCGGCTGTATTTTTTCTTCTACTAGTTAAAATTTCCAACAAAAACATCCATATAATTTCCTGCTGCCATTCGTTTGTTAAATGCAAGTTTTAGTACAGAATTTTTGCAAGTGTGACTTTTCTTTTTAACTGTAATTGCGAAACATCATTACTTGAAATACATTTCTGAATTAGTTAAATATATTCGCCAGACATTCTCATATATCATATGTCTGGCGTGTTTGGTGTACCTCAGAGTATAAATATTAGAGGATTGTCTTAAACGTAGGGGAATTTTCGTGTGGTCTGTACAATATCAGATGCTCAATTTAAGCAGTGGCTCCCTCGCACTGGATCGTGTGGCTCCCTCCACAAAAAAACATACATGTTTACTGTTTATTTTTAAATTGTTAATTAAGCCAAGCAATTATATTAAGTGCAATTTTGTTAGATAACATTTTGAGTGAATCAGTATTTTTATCAATTATTCAAAACAAGTTGTGATAAGCCAGAAACCCTGGTTTTAATTTGAATAGCAAAAACGACACCAAGCGTTGGTAATACGATGGGATTGTATGCAGGTTTGGAAAACAAAGAATATACGTTGTTAGGGCAACCAATGAACGAAGTGTAATATTCTATGCTTGGGGTCATAGCGCTATTCATTTGGGGGGACAGCTGGAGGCATTACATGAGAAAGGTGTGGAGAAGACTTTGAAAGCTGTGATTTTGTAGGAAGATGGAAAGAATCCCTCTCTAACAAGCTAGCAATCTTCCTCTAAAAAGATTGCAAAGCTAGCTTCAATAAGTTTGCTGAAGATAGACAGTCGCACGTAGGTGTTTTATCCGGAGCACAGCTAGGACAAGTCGCGTATTAATAAAATGATAATTATTAAATCCTATAAAGTGATTGAGGACATTTTGGAAACATTTTTAATTTATTCTAATGATAAGCAAGAAGGCGATAATAGCGATATCGAGGACATTCCTCGGACAACATCCAGCCGAGAAGGACATATGAGAAGACATCGCAGTAAGTTTACAAATTTTATTCAAAACCGTACGGGACTTTAATGCTTTTAGATAAAAAAATTAATCGTTCCATTAATGAGCTGAATAGAATTTGTAAAAATGTCAGAATAAAAGTTACATTTTTATTTTTTGAGAAAAAAGGCTGATAATTTATAATAGTTTCCAGCAATTCAAAAAATTTTTATAATCAATAGAACTTCCAGGAATCTTAATCCTGTATAGAATTACACGTCCACATGCAAAAGGTAAGGAGTAAAATGTAGTAAGTCGAAACCCATGATTAAAATTGAAAGTGAAATTAATATAGTAATAATTAATATTGTGACATACCAATATGTCACTGAATATTGTACAATATTTATTTTAAATGGCGTCAATTAAAGGGGATAAATTATGTGAATATGCTAGCATAGCAACGGTAAGCGAGCCGTCGTCAAGGTCAACATATTCATGGAGTGACAATCGCGGAGACGGCTAGCTAATTCTATATAGAATTCTGGGATTGGCTGAAAAAGCAGTGACAGTCGTGAAGACGGCTAGTTCGTTTTGCAAGAAATTTAGAGATTGGCTAGGTACGAAAGTACATCAAATGTTATCTGCAAATAAACAATCGAAATTAAGAACGGAGCTTTGCAGGGCTGAAAGAATACGAGAGACATTCATTCTGACTGATGCCGTGCTCATGAACGGATCGTGCTCCAATTAATGTTAGGAGTTTTTTTCTTTGGGGACTTGTAAGCATCTACTAGGGAATGGATATTGAGAGAACATCAAAATTGGAACTCTAAGTGTGACAGTGGAGCTTAAAATATTTCATGTGAACGAGTTGGAGGGACATTGAGGGCTTGGGCGAAGTTGTCAGTGATTGGACTGGAATGTTAGCAGCAAATAGTTTATTGATTTGATGAACGGTGATTGAAGTGAGCTTCCGAGAAAAGAAGAGAGAAGATGGTGTCTGGACCTGAGGACGGCGGCGTCGGAGATGGATGAAGATGGCCGAAAAAAGCGCGCGAAGACATAAGGTTGGAACGGTCATGACAAACGTTTAATTTTATATTGGGTAAAGTTAAACAATACCAAAAATTGTTTTAAATTATTTAATAAATTTCCATGTTTTCGTGAAATGAATATATGATTTTTCATTGAGCCAATTCTAGCAATAAAGTAGCAAGATAGATAGATATTTCCTTTTCAGATTCCTCGAGTTATTTTGTTTGAGTATATAAATTGCAGTTTATTTCAAAATGGCGCACCAACTGGGGCCGATTTTCTTTTAAATTAGTCAGATTATTTCAATATTGAGAGAATTATTGGGCATAGCAGGGCAACGAAAGAAACAATAATATATAATAACTGAGGAAGTAATCCCCTTCATAATATTGTATAATTATTTGTAAATAATATCATGATTTAGTAATATTGACAATCGTAATATAACGAATGGAATTTCAGAATATATCAATAACATTCAATTTCTTTTTGCATTGTTACATACATATGTACCCGCCACTGATCGGCGAACGAACGCCGCGCTCACCGTCGACCATTCAGGACAGTACGTCATTTTTGTATTTGTTGGAGTAGGGATTAAATAATCCTTACACGCAGTTTAGAAAGCTGTTTAATGAAGATAGCAACAAATATACATCCGTACACGTGGCGCGCGGCCAGAACACACCTTGCTTACGTAACATGCAACGAGCGACAGCGCGCTCTCTCAATGCGGAGCACGGGGACCAACTCCAGTACATAAAATTACATTCTTCACTGATTCAAACCTCACACAATTTGTAGTATTGATCTAAACAAGGAAATACTCTGTTTTTGTACTGTAACTGAATAGCTTTTCTTCAGATTGTCCTTCATGTTTACACTTTCTTTTTGTGGATAATTGTTAATCCACTTGCATTGTAAATAATAGTAACACCAAGCCTCTGTTTTAGGAGACTTACTACATATTGTGTTACCCTCAAAACCAAACATTCTCGATTACTCTCTGATGTAACAAATTACTTTATACAATATACTTTTTACTATCTAATACTACATGGTTCTCAGTGTCAAAAACCACTGGAGTATTCGATAAGGTTAGCCTTCAGATGAAGAGTGGAAGAAAGCATGTCGCAGGCCAAGCAGCTAAAAGTCTGATAGCTGCTAGGCCCACGACATGTTTAAATATTGTGCTGTTTAAATATTGTTCAACTTTCGCGGTCGAAACGGGGAAATCATTTTAAACAGTTTTGAAACACAGTCGAAGGAAAGCTGATTCCCAGTATCACACGTCATTCTTAGTTGTGTTTTAGTTAGGTGCGGGAGTAGTGGATGGTATTTTTATTTTTATAATTCAGTTTTATAAAGTTTTGATCGTTTTGAAGCGAGTTACAGGAATCCCAGCCGATATAGTTATTAAGAATTAAAATGCATTTAAAAAAAAAAGGAAAATTGCGATGCAATGGAGCTGTTTTTATGTCGAAAACAAACTGTTACTATTTGCAGTGATTGTAAAGAAATTTATTAAATTATTTTTAGAGAACTTAAAAAGTATTCAGTCAGCATACATCTCACTTTAAATATTTTATAAGATGCAAAGTAGTATTTTGTATTTACTTCAAAAGAATACACTGTATATTATTTGGAAATATTGTAATTGTAAAAATATATACTGGAAAGAAAAAAAAAGCTATTGAAATAAACATGTCAATTTACAGCAAGACCATGGGTGAGCGCAGAATTCAACGTCGACCAATGGCATCCATCTTGAAACGGTTGACCTAAGGGGGGTTAATTATTGTTAAGTTAATATAGATTTTTGGTTACAAGTTAAATAGAAAGACAATGTAAGTAAATTTCTCGTTCTACATCTGCGTGTTATTGTAATAACGGTAACAGTATGATTTGTAATATTTTAATATTGTAACTTGTAACATTTTTTATTTTTATATGCAATTATTTGACATGGTGTGAATTAACTTCATTGAAACCACAACTTAAGAGGTTTTTGTTACGGATGTTCTGCAGGTATATATTTACATTCATCATTACATTGAAAGGTAAAGTAAAAGATAGCTGTTTATATCTCTTAGGAAAGCAAGCTGTAAGACATATGTTTAGTATGTATCAAAAAAGGGTGACAAAAGATACGAACTTCTTTGGCATTAATACATTTTTGACTCTAAATACCTTGAGTAAGCAGCGATTTCATTCGCCAATATCATAGTCTACTTTTTACAAGGTCGCGCAAGTCATTAGTCAAATGAAGACGTGCTGGAATTCCTTTGATTATCAGGTGTTCACAGATGACTTGAACAACTTTTTGATGTTCTTAACGAGTCCATTCATTACATACGTGATAATATTAACATATTATCGAAGGTAATACTGAAAGACTTTTTGAGTTTACCGATAAATTCAAAACCTTCATATCGAAGTACTCTTTCAGTAATATCGTTAAACAAGCCATGTAATGGAAAGAAAATGTATGTGCAAAATATAGAACATCGACTGGTGTTTATGAAGACTAATTATAAAAGTGAGAAATTGATAAAGAAACAGCACACAATTATTAGATAAAATATTACATATATATTACATTAAATATTAATATATTCTACGGTTTTTCAGCTCCCAAGTTCCCAACAAGTCACCTGAAATTAGATTTTGGAATTCCATATAATTGAAATTTTAGTGCAAAATTGGCGCTCTTTTGGACAAAATGTGATTAAAACGTTTCTGAAAACATGCCTATTTCCATGACATTTTCCACCGAAAAATTAATCTAATATTATTTGTAGCATTTGTGTCTACAAAATGCATCCTTATACTCTGTTTGGGATCATTTTTGTCCCCAGGCGCAAATATTGTTTTGCAACGCTGAAAATTATTTACATGAACTTCTCCTTTTAGATATGATCTTCATGTCCAGTTTTATGCGTTGTAAACTTTTCAGTTTTCCGTCAGGTTTCCTTGCTTTTGAAGTATTTTGATTTTTATGCGGTTGGGGTCAGAAATGCAAACAGATTCCAGGTTTCACGTCTAAATTATAAAAGAAATTCTAAAAACGTTTCCATTTCCGTTTCTTAATATTATTTGGTGTTTTCGGAATGATTATCTGACGTATTTGTCTATTAAGAGTTAGTAGCCGTGCATCAAACGTTCTCATTCTGATATGATAGACACCTATGTATAGTTATGAGGATATGACAAACAATTTTTGTGGCAATAATATTCTTTGTCTTTTAGTACGACATAGAAAATAAAGCAAATGAATAAAATCATTTTCTCAATTAATAATTCCAAATAACATCGGTGCAGTAATTCTTGTAAACTATCGGATGAAACGTGTGGGATGAAATCTGACCCCAAACAGAATCCACGTAAGGAATGGAGAAGCAGAGTCGAAGGATTAAATTATAATAACTAGGATCTCCCGTTTTTATAGAGGATAAAAACGAGTCACATTAAGCGCTACTGCCACGCCACAACCTTCAAGATGCCGGCGCGTCACGGCAGACTGAAGTTGCCGGAAGTATCGGCAGAGTACGGTCCGATCACATTCCGAAAGGTGCAAGGAAGGCATTTGCGAACTGGACGTTGACGGGGAATGGTAGCCAGGCTCGAAGTTTTGAAAGTATGTTACAGCACGTACTGCCAGAGAATCACAATTGGAAACTGTGACTCCGGGGAAAGAAGGTAACGATTACATAATTTAAATTGAATTAAAAGAAATGTTCAAAAAAAATCGTGTTTACGTTAAGAATGAGTAGAAGTATGTGGGAACTGGAGATGGCCCCGTGGAGAGCTTAGAAAATTAACGTGTGCTTGTTTTCATAATCTTTCCCAGTTTTTCATTTATATGTCTTGACTTAGACATACCTAT
Organism: Teleogryllus occipitalis; assembly: GCA_011170035.1. NCBI lineage: Eukaryota > Metazoa > Arthropoda > Insecta > Orthoptera > Gryllidae > Teleogryllus > Teleogryllus occipitalis. The sequence continues at coordinate 111,329 of BLKR01003517.1, read as the reverse complement.
TCTAATATATCAAAAATATTGGATTACAATTTTGGACGAATTTTGGACGTTTTAGAGCAGACGAGCTGGGGACTGGGAGAGTAAGTTGCACGCTACACATCAGTTTCTTCCCCAGCATAAGATCAAGTAAGATCGTTGCTCTTTAGACTACATGCTGTATCCAGAAAGTGGGTGTAGGACGAACTCATAGTAGCTATTAAATAGAGTTTATAGTTTTAACTGAAATGCAGTTACGAACAGTGCATTGAACGAAGTAAGTTCAATCAATCATTCTTCGTTAAGAAGCTTAGTAACTGAACATCTTGGTAAATTGTAAATGATTGAGCTAGTTGCGATTAGATCTGATGAGTAAATAGGAGAGGATATGTGGACTGAGTATTATTCAAGAGAATTCATCAGATGTTTCATTAGATTCTATAACTATTCTCTTTTGTGTTTGAATAGAAATGTATGTAAAATTTGTGGTATAAATTTAGTGTCAATTGTAAGACAAACTATTTCAAAGATTAGATAGGAAATTTCTCATGCTCTTTAAGAGGAATAATGATTAAAACAATTGTGAATTGCTAATTTAGTAAACACAGTGGAGAACCAAAAACTGAATAACTACGTTGGTTGTGTAGTTACAAGGTCACAAAAGTTTCAGAAAGCTTGGAGGAGATTCACATGTATTTTGAGTATGTTTGTATTACTTTCTTCCTTTTTGTGTGACAAAGGAACTATTATATGAATGCAATATTGTACATTTTTATTTCCCTATTGAAATTATATCAGATTTTACCAAGGTATTCCTGTGAGTGTTATTTGTTATAAAGCCCGAGTGATAAGAACGACCACGTTTCTGATCATAAAAGTGAACATGAACTGCGCCCCTATTTTAATCTGAGAAAGAAGGGAGGACATATCAAACAATTCGATCCTTTCTTAAGTCATTATTATGCGCCATCTAGATATTTCCTTAATTCAATTTATTTCTATACATTATCTTCTTAAATAATATAATACATAAATGTTACGCAATGACGAAGTACAGTCTATGAAATTCACTCGTTCACTTTAATGATCCCTTTTAATATTTCTTTCGGACTAGACAACTACAGCACCTTTCGTTGGCACACATTTCACAATGTGGTATTGCACGGGGTATGACACGCCCCATCTGAATACAGGTGGGTTTCGGGCTCCTCGAAACACGTCCGTAATTAGATTCCATTCCTTCCTTAGCAGCTGTCCGCGCAAGAAAGACATCCCATCTTTCTCCGGCGCGCGGGCGGTGCACGCCAGGCAGCTCGCACACACTCCGCCTGACGAATACTCGCAGTGCACGGCTTCGGGCGCTCAACGATTATGTGAGGGGGAATATGCTGCTGGAACCTGCTGCTAAGTTGCACGTTCGGATTTTTGTTGCAGTTGTTTGGGAGATTCCATACGTGGCGTTTTGTGTCGTGGGGTACTCACGGAAACTCAGGACAAAACATCTGTATAAAGAAAAAGCATGAGAAATACAATAATACTCGTTTTGTTTCTTCTCTCTTGACTCAAACAACGTATCCAGTTGCATCCATATAAATCGTCATTTATTCTTCAGAATTGAGTGCAGCCTGGACACAGTAGAATACTCGCTGTATACGGCTTAAGGCGCCCAACGATTATGCAATGGGAAATATGCTGCTGGCACGTGCTGCTAATTGCGCGTTTGGTTTTTTGTTGCATTTATTTTGGAGATTCGGTGCCTGGATTTTTGTGTTGTGGGGTACTCACCGAAACTCAGGGCAAACATGTAAATTAAGGAAAAGTACGGAAAATACAATAATACTCGTTTTGTTTCTTCTCTCTTGACTCGAACAACGGATCCAGTTGCGTCGATAAAAATCGTCACTTATTCTTCAGAGTTGAGTGCAGCGTGAACACACTTAGTAGATACCTAATGAATACTCGCTGTATGCGGCTTTGCGTGCCCAACGATTGTACGAGAAAGACTGCTGGAGGATTCGGCCAATTTTCACGTTCGGTTTTTTGTTGCAGTTTTTTGGGTTCGAAAGATTCATTTTTTTAACACATGACGAATTGGAGTTTCGTGTTGAGCGGAGTTCATGACGCAATGAGGCACAAGAGCAAACACTACAGTTTTATGAGACGCTGGTGGTTTTGACGTGAAACGTCATTAAATTAATTTGGGGAGCGTTCATTTGGTAAAACAGCATCTACTGAATACATGTTATGCCTTTATTACTAATATCTTTATTTTTAACTCCTCCTTTAGTATCCAAATTGGTAAAGAAACAGCAGTCGATGTGATATGATGACCCAAATTCTGTTGGTTCAACGTTTTAATGCGATGTTGGCGTTTAAAATGCGAAAGTAAACTTTCATTTAGAAAAGTAGAACTATTTGGGTTCAAGGATACTGTTAAAAGTTAATTATATTCTATTTGGTTTGTACTATTTTGAAAAACATGTTCCCGGGTGACAGTACTACGTGTTATTTCATTACAAAATGGGTAATAATGACGTTGGTATATTTTAAATTTCCTTTTTTAAAACAATTCTATAATTTGAGATAGCGCATAATACTCCTATATTAGTATATATGGTTTAACTAAATATTTTTGCTTCACGAAATACGTCCGAAGCCGTCAAAATTGCAAAGAAATCCTGATAAGCAATTACACGAAATCATAAATATTACTTTGAAATTGTAGTACTGTAACTCAATATCCTTCTCTACATAAATATACTACATTAGATTCTTTAAATTATTGGGTTCCAAATTCCATTATGTGACGGATAGACGCTATAACAGAACGTGAGACCGAACCGATTGTGAGGATTAAATTTAGAACATTATAATTGTATTGTGTATGAAAGGAAATACATTATTCTCATACAAGTCTTGGTTGTGGATGCTTCAGTTAAATTGTAAATGAAATTAGAAATTTTAATTATAAAAATAAGGCATTTATTTTGTGAATAATTAACGAGGAACAATATTCAGAATTCTCATATTTAAGGCACTGATGTGAGTTTTACATTCTGAGATTCAAACTTTTAATATTTAAGGCTCTGTTGTTAGTTTCACAATGGATCTTTCAGTGCTACTCATATATGAGTAGAGAGTAACTGACGAAACTAATGTTATCATCCATCACAGTTACGAAGACTATAAACTAAAACAAACCCTCCAAACAACTTCCTTGGCACGGCGTGGTATATATAACTCCAATTAGGGCCCTCCTTTATAAAAGTGGAGCCGAGTTAACTTGAGTGTGTTACGAAATATCCTTGAATATTCAGCACATATCGCGATGGCGGAGATGGGATTCGGAAGTCCTAATACTCAGCGACGACGTCAAGACAGCTCCCGCCCTCAAGCGGGCGCGCACCTGGCTTAGACGAATTATCCTCCCACGCCCTCGGCCGCGCCGCCGCCCCCGCCCCCGCCCTCGTCGGCGGCAGCGACGGCCGGGCACTGCCCGCGGAGGGGCGCAGTGCGCACAACACTCGGACTCCATCCACAAAACCATATACACTAATATATGAGTATTATGTGCTATCTCAAATTATAGAATTGTTTTAAGAAAGGACATTTAAAATATATCAACTTCATTATTACCCATTTTTTAATGAAATAACACGTAGTACTGTAACCCGGGAACATGTTTTTCAAAATAGTACAAACCAAATGGAATATAATTCACTCTCTTTCTCTGTCTCCATTTTCTCTCTTTCTCTCGTTCTTTCTCTTTTATGTTTCTTTTCCTATATTTTCTTTCTTTTATTTTCCTTTTTCTTTTCTCGTGCCTTTCTTTCTCTCCTATTACTTATCTATTTTTCGTGTTCTTCTTTCTGTTTCTCTCTCTTATTCCGTCCTCCTCTTTCATTTTTTTCCTGATATCATTGATTCTTGTTATACCTCTCGCCTTAATTTTATTCTTTATTCTTTGTTATTTTTATTATTTTTCTCTTTATCTCTCTCTCTGTTCATCTCTTAATATTTAGTGATCTCATTGCCTTCTTTGTCCTGATACTCGCGTATTCGGAGTACGAACGGAGTCTTTCGAAATCATAAGTGATGAGCCCTGTAGGATTGAGGAATCAGCCCTTCGCCATGTTCCAAGAATGGGAATGAAGAAGATCAGGACCCCCTTGCGTCCGTTCTTTCATGTATTCCTTGAACTTTCCTCTGAGTATTGGACAAAACATCATAAGTGAATAAACATAGTAATAGCAGTAAAGTGCAAACGTTTTCATTGAAGCAATGGCATTTTCCGACCGAGCTACGTTTCTGGTGTCAGAAATCAAAGAAAACTTACTCTAAATACAGTATGTACTGTGCACTCGCAAGACATTATTGATTATTATCGTTGGTGGCGGAACAAGCAATATTTAAGGCAATGAATGATCTCTATTTTATGAAACATATGAATGAGTGAAGGGCTACTTTACTAGCTTCAGTACAATGTTATAAAAATGTTTTCATAGTGTGTTTTTTAATTTAATAAATTTTATTTTCTGTGTTTATAGTAAAGAGAAATCTGTGAAAGCCAGTTTATACAAGTGATCGTTACAAAAAATTCACACAATCCAAAATTTTGTGCTATTTATTCAATATTTGATGCAAAATCTTCATTATTATTTCGATAGTAATTCTATCCTCTTTGCGTGAGCTGCAAGTAACTACGATTAAAACTGCTGATTGTATTTTGAAATCTTATAAAAGTTTAACCGCACCATACTCGTTTCCCCCTCGCACCATCCCCGTTTGTACATTCAGAAAGTTACACATTCAACATAGCTGTGTCTTAACTACGCACGTCTTTCGACCTTCCTTGTCCCAGTGTGCTGCGGCACCCAGCGGTGCGCCGGCGGGCGGGAGGGGCGCGGGGAGACGGGTAGGGGCAGAAGGCCCACCTGTCACGGGGCGGCCAAATGACAGCCTAATCAAAATACCCGTCATTACTCTACCTGAATTGAATATTCAGCAGGCGTAAATCAAAACTGGAAGCACTGGCGGCTCGCTGGCGGCAGTGGCGGTCGGCAGACAGCTTGACGGGCGGCGAGACCACCGCCCCCACCCCCGCCTCCGCCCACACTGCCGCCCCCGGCACTCCGTCTTCGTCTGCTCCGCCTCCGTCATCGCTCTGCCCCGTGCTGCCTCCTTTGTTGGCCAGAGTCGACTTTTCGTACCTCAATGTGTGTTCAACCAATATTAGGTTCGATTCATTCCCATATTCGCTTTGTTCGCCTAATTAAAGTCCGAATTTAGGTAGGTGCTCTTCACGAAGGCTCTTGCCATGCAAGGGCATTGTTGGAGCTATATGGCATCGATTATTTGGAACTTTTATCGCTGTGTTGTTGTTATTTGGCCAGGCTGTCACCCCACCTCCTCCCGCGCCTTCACCCACACGCCTTGAGCTTCCTTCTCCGTCTGCAAAGTCTACGTCATCCCTTCGACCGATGCGTCCTGAGTCTGAGCCGGCTTTTGTTACATCTATGTTTGGACATTCAGTAATAGGCTTCTTTCATACTCATATCCCATATGTATTCGCTTCGTCTAAGATCGTTTATCTTAATATGGTTGACATGTCAGGTCACACACTCTGTATTGCCAAGGTTCTTGCTCTTCTTTTCGTGCCACGTGCCGCGTAGCATGTTCACTACAATGAGCCGTTCACAGATACTTGGCGATTCTCAGAAATTATAAATTAATGAATTATCCATTTATTTATCGTACTGTGTGATTTTTCTGAGAGTTGGTAGAGTGGCCGTAGTTTTCACATGGTCTCACCATGGTCGTCGTTGAATCTTCCCAATAAATTGTTTTCACAATAAGTTCTTAGGATGATGAAAATTATTATTATGGTGAGTTATGGGAATGAAAATGCAGAGGAATGATTGAACGAGGGGCTAAAAAACCGGGAGAACCCCATAAAAACCTTCTACGAACCCGTTTTGTTCACAGAAAAAAATAGTTGACACAAAGGAAGTAAAATACAAAATAAATAATGAATTATCGTGGGTTACGTAACGGGCTGCTTTTCAATAACACATCTCAGAAGGCGAAGAGATGCATTTTTTTATGCAGGATTTGAAAGCACAGCCTTTTACCTAAAGGCATATTGATTGCGTTAGTTGTGTTAGTATATTTTTGAGCTCTACAAATTCAACTCTCAACTACGTTCGGAAGTACACGCTCAAGTAAATCACTGAAGGTCTTCACAATAATTTTATTAAATGTTTTTTAAGATTTTTAAACTCGTGAATTTCAATGATGGAATCTTCACTTAAATTTTTTTGTGGCTAACTTTTTACCTTTTCTTCAGGCGCAAATACGTTAACCAATATTGCTTTCTCTCTGATAAAAATGCACCTCACTTCTCAGTAAAACATAAATTGAAATAACATTGAGAGAATTTGTAGTTAGTTTACGAATGATGTACGGTTTTCTCATGGACTCCTAACGGAGAAAATTACATAATTCTACACAAAAAAGTGCAGCAAAGTTTGTCACAAAGACACGTTTTGTTTGAAACCGAAAAGTGTTTATATCCGTATTTTCTGTATATTTGTTTTTTCTATACGTAGTTTAATCAGAGTACACGTTTTGGAAATCATTAACACCAAAAACGGACTTTTTTTCGAAAATCAGTCAGAATCCGTGCTCAGTTAACCTTCGAATTGTGTGATATTAACACTGTCACTGTGGAACATTTATATGTCCAGATACATTAACGTGGCTTCCTGTCAAAATCCTGAATAACCCCCTTCGGTAGCACTGGCCGCTGCGAGTCGTATCAGAAGAGAGTCAATTAAGTTCTGGATGGTACCGACAGGGAGGTGGAGCCATGCCGTGTCCAGCTGCGCTGGGTTCCTCGGTTGCGGATCTATGGCGCGAGAAGATGGTCCCACAGATTCCCAATTGGGTTTAAATGTGGGGTGGCCAAGGGAGTACTGTGAACTCATCTGGTGCGCTTCGAACCACGCACGTACACTGCGAGCTGTATGATACGTTGCATTGTCCTGCTGGTTGATGGACCACAAGAATGGTCTACAAGGTTGAGTGCATACTTCTGTCGATCCATTGTGCCATCTACGATGAGATCACCCAGGAAATGCCACGAAAACATTTGCATGCTCCCTCTCCGGGCTGGACCCGTGCGGCGTTGGTTGCAGGATATTTGCGTTCAGACGTTTCATGCCTTATACGACAACGACCATCTGTCCGATGGAGAAAAAACGTATTTATCTTAAAGTCACCGTCGCCACTCAGTGGATATCCAGTTGCAGCACTGGCGTGCAAATTCCAGCCTTCGTCGCCGATGAAGAGCAGTTGACGTGGGCGCATGAACCAACCACCTGCTGCGGAGGCCCATACGCAGCGACGTTCGCTGAACGGTCATTGAGGAGACGCTGTTGGTAGCTCTTTGGTTCATCTGGACGGTCAGTTGCTCTCCAGTTGCATGCCCATCCGCTCGTACACATCTCCACAGCCGTCATTCTCCTCTGTCATTTATGGTCCGCAGAGCGCCGCAGCTGCATCGGCGCAGGTTTTGGATATTGCCATTTTGCCATGCCCGGTGTATTTTTAAGCACGGCGGCACCTAAACACTTTTCAAACGCAGCCGTTTCGAAAAGGTTTCCGCCCTTGGCCCGAAAGCCAAAGATCATACACTTTTGGATGACCGATAAATCGCTCCATTTCTGCATACAACTAGTGCACTGATTTCCGCTTCCAACCAACACGCTTTATATACCCTCCTCTGTTGGTGCTGCTACCTGCTGCGGGAGGGGAGTCATTTACGTCGAATGTTTTCGTCGAACGTAGGTAACGGTCACTTCAATGTGACTGGACTGCGCAGTTTGTCTTTAAACGTAGCACATAATTCAAATAAAAAGAAAAAAATCCACATCTCAAGACCAATTTGAAAATTAGAATACGAATATGAGACACGAAAGCCAATATTTAGCAGGTAAAATGTATTGTTTATAGTATTATTCTTGTAGCTGTTTCAGGAACGTATGTCTGGTTCATGCTAAAATTGGCTATTCCTGGCATCTATAATCTGTTGTTGGTGCTACATTTGTCTTGAAAAAGATAATGCAAGGAAAAGGAAACGGGTTAAGTCGTCAATGATTTTCCTTCAATAAGGTATTAATTTAGCAGCAAATACTTCAATTGTGATGGTTTTTGAAATTTTGATAAAATTGTTCTGAAGATCATTGCAATTCAATTGAGTTTATGTGATTACTGTTTCTTATTATTTTCTTCTTTCTAACACGTGATACTACGAGTCGAACTGTCGTACACTTCTTAACAAGTGTCGAGACTTAATTGACATTACGTTCACAGCGATGTAAAGAGTAACAAAAGAAAAATGTGGCAAAATAAAAATGGGCATTTTATGATCTAAACCTGTATTTCATTTGCTGAGAGTTAGTATACCTGGAACTATGTTAATTCATGTTCCAGCCTGTGACGTGAACAAAACCATTCGCTCGTTGCCGCCATTTTATGATCTCGACTAGACTGTAATAAACATTCATGATTGACACGATTAATATTAAATAAAATGCAAGGTCAAAGTTTTTACCTATTTATAATTAACTGAATACTTGCTCCAGTTCCAGTTCCGCCAAGGACGCTAGACATAGCCTGAATTGGTTCATCCCTGCTCCCGCTCTTATTCATCGAGAGGTACCAGATTAGGTGGATCAGGGCATCAATTGCTGCCACTGGAAACCCTCTGACCGGGAGGTCGGAAGGTTTGAGTACGGATGGTGGCTGGAATTCAGACAATAACTACATAGCTAGGTCGAATTCAATCGCTGTCAGGAGGATGATCGGTTGTTTTCTTGATTAATTGATTGTTAGAGATCCCGGAATCAACTGCCATGATCATTTGTCCCGTATCACTTGTCCCGTGCTTTTGCTCGGGAAGTGACAATGGCCTTCCCTCGTTATACGGCGAGATTCGGTGTCGACCTACCGTCGGCTAGCGGGGGTTTCCCCAACCAGGTATCTCCCACCAGCTGTAAGCTCCCGACCGGTCTCCTCGCATGTGTGGTAGTGTAGTGCCTGTTTGTGTGTGTGTGTGTGTGTGTGTGTAAGGGGTGACGATAGGACAAGGAAAAGGTAGGAAAAATTCCGCTCGGTCCGTGGCCCGTTTGTTAGGGTACTGCTCCCACATTCGCCTGGTGTTGATCGGAAAAACCATGGAAAACTACCGATCAGAGCAGCCCGACGCTAGAATTCACCTTCAGACACCGACAGAATTCGACTTAGCTGACAAGCTAGTGTTGAGAATCCTGCCACCGTCGGAACTCGAACCTAGGACCACTAAGTCAGCGGGAATGCAGTGACATCAGTTGATGCCCTGAGCCACCCCTCCCGATGGGAGTTTTCTTGGTTTCTCCGATCAACACAAGACGAATGCTGGAACAGTACCCTAGCAAACGGGCCACTGATTGCGCGCGACTCTTGTTTCCCCCTCCTTGTCCTATTCGCACCCCTTACTTACACACACTCTTCAATACACTACACTACCACACATGCTGGCAGACTAGTCGAGAGTTTAGAGTTTGCTCCGCCTGGGGCGGTGCACCGCTTGTGGGAGATACCTGGTTGAGGAAAACCTCGCTAGCCCACGTGTAGGTCGGCGCCGGATCTCTTCATCCATCGGGGAAGATCACCGCCATCTCCCATGGTGATAACATACACTACATTCATGGTACTAATGACCTTAGAAGGTGACGCACCCGAAAACACTAATCAACCAATCATCGAGATGTGACTTGTGACATGCGGTGAATACACGTGGCACCCAGCAGTTGTTTTTATTTATGACTATTTGTATATAATGTTCAATTATGTCGCGTAAATTAGCCAGTGCCAAGTTCAGTTTTTTTTATCGGAGATGTAATGTTTCAAATAAATTAACATGGTAAATTACCGACAAACAGATTAGTACTTGTGGTTCTACTGTACAACTTAAGAAAGGTAAAACTCATTAATGGTGAAAATATTGTAATTCCAAAGTGAAAATCTAGTAATGATTTGGAAAAGGTGAGAATTCCGATTAGATACTATTGTAATTGTATAAAGAAATATTACTTTAATTCGACTAGGAAAAATGGCAAAATAATGTAAAAAAATGTTTCGTAAAGCTGCTTGAAAATAATTTGAAGATAATTCTTGGCCAGAATGGAGAGGATTCTTAGCCGGCGTAGTTGGAAAAGTCTCCGAAAATAAAGAAATGTTCTGGAAAAGAATTAGAAGAAGAAAAGCAATTTAAACTTGAAACTGCCGCCTCTTGATCTTCAACTGTGGTTCATATTGGGATGCCTAACACTACCTGTGTATGCAGGTCAAACATTTTGTAATTTAAAATTAAAACAGTGAATGTGAACCCCGACTCACACTGATCTGAGGCGAGGCGTATTACCACACCAGTGGCTCCTCTAGTAGATTGTATATGTAAGGGACCCTATTTTTCTCCTTGAACTGAGTTCATTCTGGCAGAAGACGCACTTGGTCACAATACGCACAAGCTTCTTTATTAAAAAATCATCTGTTGGTTTAATACGCCTGACTAACGAAGAGAACGAGCGGAATGTTAACTCTACGTTAGAGAATACTATCCTTCGTATTCTTGCTGCCCACTAGGATGGAAAGTTTTTCCAGAATTAAATGTCATAGAATCGAAAAATAAAGGGTTCCAATAGTCGTTTATTTCAGTCAAAGTTGGTGTTGTTTTCAGACAATGAGCAGGTTTTTGTTTCATTCAAAGAGCAAGCATAGACTGTTTTTCTGCTCGTCTCGAAAACAATGTAAAAAATTGTGTGTTGTGATACAACTGTCTCAGATACCTGTCGATGTATTGACACATGTGGAAAGGCTAGAATCGTTTACCCTTGGTGTCATCATATCTACGAATTACTTCAGCGAATGGAATTTGAAACAATGGAATTTGCACAACATGAGGTGACAAGCAGTTCTGGCATTCCCCTTTTACGGCACCCCAGAAAAACCGTTGATGCATCAATGATATTAATATTGAAGGTTGTAGAAAACACATTGAAGAATATTTCAACGAGAAATCTTTTAAAAACTCTGAAATTTGAAGAGAGGGGTTTTAAAACAAAGTTGAAATTTCATTCAATTTTGATAGCAGAGGAACGAAAAAAATGATATTTTATTGTTATCCAACATTTTTTCATACCTGTGACATGTTTTCAGTGTATCAAGTTTTATAAATAAATAAATAGTACGTCTCTTTAACGCCATTTAAATGTGTATGGTCACGTCGGATATGCTGAAATACACTTATACCACTTTGCTCCATAGACATGTGTTTCCAATACGTCTACAATATCCATAGAAAGACTAATGTTAGCATCTCGTTTTTACTTCTTTTGCCTACCTTACACGTACAGATCGCAACCGCGCAGTGTATTTTTCTGTTCATACTATACACCGTATTTTAAAATATATGAGCACAAAGTGTTTAAACGACTTTCTGCTCATGACAGCAAAACGGATAAAATAAGTTTTACGAACTTGAGTTACTGATGTTGCTGTGGGGAGTTTATAACTTTAATACATGTGGACACATCATGTAAACCAACAAAATAAATTAGGCGTGCTGCGAAGAGTTCGTTAGAAGCAAACGCGTAAAGTTGGCTAGCACAGTGAAGAATAAGTTTAAATTCACGGCGACTAGAGGCTTCGTATCCTGTAAATTACATTTGTGTGTACGGTTAGCGTATCCTGGCAGATGAAATATCTTCCTGAGCTATTAAATTACCCCAGTACAAATACGAAGATGATTGCAGTACACAGCAGATGCATTTCTTTTTTCTTATAGAAAGATGCTTTCCATTTTAATTCCTTGATAAATTCGAAGCTCTGTGTAGAAAGAAATAATTATATTTATCGTGAATATCAATAAAGTTGGAATGTTATTGAATGATAAATAAATGTCTTCATTCCAAATCGTATTAGACAAGGTTGTAATGGCCTACGAGTTTGCAAACACATTCGGACGCGGCTTTTTTTGATTCTTAATTATGACATGTTAGTAACTGGACAACTGCAGGGTGTCACGAAATGTTAACGGCTTATCTTGAAATTCCATACATGACATCCGCTAATATCATAACTATCTCTGTAACCCCTGAATACATATCATAATATCCTGCGTTTCCGAGAATGTACAGTAAAGTTTGAGCAACTGAAACTAGAAACATTTGTTTTGTATATTATTACTTCTGGTTTAAGAATATGCTGCCTAGAAAGAGTTTTCGGATAAAATGTCTTCAAAAGCAAAAAATATATATTTTAACCGACCGATTTGCTATAAAATATTAAGCTATTGCCACGGCATCTGGCGCAATTTGGTGGTTTTCGCAGCGCGCAATTCGGTTTCGCAGTTTCAGTGACGGGTCAACCTAGACCCTGCGTGGACTACCATTACACTCAAATTCTTGTTCTACCGGGGGCGTTAACCCCGGGGTGGGCACCTAAGCTTTCGCTTTTATCCTCAGCCTCCGCCAGCGCACAAGTACACCGACAGGCTGGTATCCGGATCCCGCCGGAACGCAGTTTGCCCTCACTGCAACTTCCCCATTCAATGCCTGGGTCGAGCCGCCTTGCCAACTCACAGCTCCTAGCTATCCAGGCTAGTACCGGAGTCAAATCAATGCGCCATTCACATACCACTTGCAGTGTCCACATGTCAATGCGCTACTCACAAGCGACGAGACAAGTCCCTTCTTTTTGCCCAGAGTATCACCAGAGCCGCGCCAGAGGCCCAATTGGTAGGGTGCTGGACAATGCCCGGCAACACAGAGCTTAGGACCATCTACTCACTGCCTCCACCTTGAAGCTAACGACGTGCGTGTCGCCGTGAAACTCAGGGACCGAGCGGCCGTCTGCAACTCTCCACCAGCGATCGCGACAGTCTACGCAGCCGCACCCCCCCCCGTGCGAATGAGGGTGGCAGGTTAGAAAGGGTGGCAATATTTCCTGCACATTTGTTTGATCTGAGAAGGCCGAGGGATTAAATATAACTAGCCGCCTCTCCCGTTAGGGATGTATAGCGTTTGGACAAAATAATACGAACACCATGCAACATAAAACATCTTTTTGCATGTTGGCGCCACTGCGGACGTGTAAAGTCGGTGAGGCGGCTGCATTGCGCAAGTGACATTGACACGTTTTAATATTTTGACTTTTTTGACATATGACACTGTTTTGAATTTAAAAATATTTGGAATATTTGGATAACTAAAAAAACATGGTTATGAATTGGAATATCCAAATTTAAATATCGGCTTAGAGAGAACAGCGCCTTTGGGACATCTGAGTGAGTTTCATAAGAACAGCGTTTAATGGTTAAAAACGTTATACGTTAAATAAAGTTTAATAAATTTATACGTTAAACATTAAATGTTTGTATGCTAATAATTTAGAAAGGAAAAATGTGCTTCCCGTCACAATAATTTTCACCATACCACTATAGCTATTATTAATATGGGAGATTCATTTAGTTTCCTAATTTTTCACAGGGTACCCCTACAATTTAATAATATAGAGAAATGAGTAAGTAGAGCTTGGCCTACGCCAAGCATACAGAATAGGCGAGAACTGTATTACGTGGCACCAAAGGTTGTGTGTCCGAAACCGCCATGAAACATAACTCGCTTGAACTTTTGATCGTGCCATGGCCGGTATGTGAACCACTCCATATTCCATACGTTTCAAAACACCATTCCTTAATACAAAATTCTCGATGAAATCCAAGATTTATGAGACTTTGTTGGCAAGCTGTAAGAGATGCTGCACGAAGAAGCCCGACATTAATCAGAACACGAAAAAGAATTAAAAGAATGAGGAAAAATGGCCTGAAAAGCATATTAATGTATCGGAGTGTCGTGCTCCCAGGGAGTCCGGCGCGGGAGCGCGAGACAATGCGAGGGGGCGTGAGAATGTGCACGGCGCCGAGACGCCCCAGGCGGGCAGGAGGGGGCGTGGCTCCTTGCTCGGGAGCGGTCCGCGGAGGGAGCCTCAGCAACAGCGGGCATCAGAGCTGGCACCGCCCACCCACACAGGCGCCCGCGCACCTTCTCGCACACTCGCCCGGCCACTGCCTCCCATCCGGCCACCCACCCGGCCACTGGCCCATTCACCCACTCACCCTCTCGCACACATCCTCATCGGCCCGTCTACCCGCTCACAGACGTACCCGCCTTTGCTTCCTCCCTCTCCTTCCTCCCTCCCCTCCCCATTCCCTCTCCTGCCTCCCTGCCCTCCCCACTCCATCTCCTCCCTCCCTGCCCTCTCCATTCCCCCTCCTCCAACCCTCTTCCGCCTGCCCCCTCACCTCCCAACATCCCTCTCCCCCTCCCTCCCTCCCACCTCTCCTCCCTCCATCTCCTCCCTCCCTTTTCTCCCTCCCTCTTCTCCCTCCCTCTCATCCCTCCTCTCCTCGCTCCCTCTCCATCTCATCACTCCCTCTCCTCCCTCCCTTCCCTCCTTCCCTCACCCTCCCACCACACACACGCCCCGGCCCGCCCCGGCCGCTACTGCCCGTCCTCGCCCCTGCCCACCACTGCCGTCCTCGCTGCCGCCCGCTCCCGTCCGCCCTCCCGACCACTCCACCCACCAACGCCTGCCCCACCCGTCCCCACCCTTTTGCTGAGCGAGCGAGCGGGCAACAACGTACGTGGCCTCCAACGGCAACTTCCACACCCTCGCAGGGCCCCTTCCTCTATTTCAACATCCAGAATTTTTTGTATCCCATCGAAACTCTCCAAAATGTCTGCAAAAATAAGGTACTTAGAAAAAATATTGCTGTCAGTTTCTATGAAATTTCAAATTACAAATAGACGGAGGAATCTAAACAATGAATTATTTGAAACATCACTTAAATAATATTCATAATTTTTCTGCAAACTTGGACAATCGTTGAACACTCAATGCTAAAATTTAGGTATATAATCTCTAAATACATCTACCAAAAAAAACATGCAAAGCTGTATCCTAACACTAGTAAATCACTGAGACTCACGTTTTTACCTCCTCAATTCAAACTACATAAATACAAAAATTTTATCTCTAAAGACACAAGGAAGACTTAAAGATCCTGATCTTGCGTGACAGACAGATGTAAAGTAACTGTTCTGTTCGAAATAAACTCTCCCTCTCCCTCTTTCCTCCAAATCTTGTTCCCAACTGCATTTCCCTTGTCCTCTTTCCACTTTCTTCGCTGCTCTCTTGAACATCTTACTCCTTCACACGATTTCTTCCGCCCTTCTGTTCTCTTTTTTGTCATGTGCTGCCCTTCGTTTCTGCTTTTTTGTACCTCTTTTTCTTTCTATCCTTTTTCCAGCATTTCTCTTCTTCTCTTTTCACAACTCTCACTTCTATTTTCCCCGCATTCTGCTCTTTCCTGTGTTACTCTTCTTCCTACTCCCTTCCTACTTACCTAATACTTACTCTGTGCCTCTTATTTTGCTACGCATCTCACCTCTTCAGTTTATTCACCTCACACGCCAACTTGCCTTGTACCCTCAGTCCACATTACTTCTTGCGCCCATTACATATTTCAAGTCTGCTCGTCTGCGTTTTTCTTCATACCGCATTATGCGCGTATTCATACCGCGTTGGCTCGTAGATGAAACAGCTATGAACTTCAAAACTCAACGAGTAGACTGTCTGTTCGTTGAGTTCTGTAGTTCATAGCTGTTTCGTCTACGAGCCAACGCTCTGTCCATTCTACATCCTATTTCTTCTCTCTCCTTATTTTCATGACTCTTCGACTTTTGCTTCACTTTACACTTACGGCATTGTTTGCCGTTTTGCTCACCACTGCACCTGTTGTTTGGCCATGTTCCATCTTCTTCCGTCAATGAAGTGATTGCCACCCTTCCTGTCTTCACCCCTGTTAGATGGAGATTTGGAGTGTTCAATATTCAAATACATTTCTATTTTATTACCGTGTATATTGAACACACGTATATGACATTTTATTATCGTTTACACATTGAACTAGAATTCTGTTGAATTGCAATTTAGCGATCTGGGTCCTTATCCTCCGGGCTTGTGTCTGGACCTTCCGTCACTAGATCATTCACACCTGCTTAGCCTCTTTCTTTTTCTTCTTCTAGATCATTCACACCTGCTTAGCCTCTTTCTTTTTCTTTCCATTTATTTGTCTCTCTCCACCTCTCTCCATCACACCTCTTTGCCTCTCCACACACATAAACACACACATATAGCCGGCATTTCCAAATGATGAGTAAAAATTTTCTTCGCTACTCTTTTCTCTGAATCCTCGTGTAGAATGTGGCGATCAAAACTATGTTCTGCTCTTCTCATTTTATGGAAGTTCTAGATATCGTTATTTTAGTATTAATACTGACACCATATCTCTTCTATATTCTTACAGCTCAGGTCCCTTGTGTATTATCACACACACGAATAATAAGTGGCGGTTTGTTCTTAGGTTGCACAGTTGCCCAACCTCCAGATAATCGACTTTCAAATGGTATTTGCAATATAGTATATTATCTATTTATTGTCATTCAGTGTTCCAGATATTTCCAGCAAAGGCATTGTCTGAAATAATTTTGAAATCGAAGAGGGCATGTCGAGCGCTCGCTCTGGCGTCGAGTAGCAAGCCAGGCAGCGCACCGATGTATGACATCACGCTTATGAACTTTTAACGTGGTGCAACACGACCCATTCGTCTGGTTACGCGTCTCTTGTCATTGTTTATTCAAAATTTTAAAATCAGGAGAAATCAACATTTAATCAAAAATTGAAAAACGAGTTTCATAGCAATTATAGAATGTTATATGGCTGTGATTTGAAAACAATTTTTTGTGTCCTCTGCATATTGTTTGGAGGTGAAGATAGTGGAAGAATACTGGATATAAATATTAGAGAAAAACCTAACGCATCTCTTCTATTCAAAGTTTAACTATTTGTAGTCGTATAGAAATATCGAAAAAATATGAACCTTCTGTAACTCTCATAAAAGTTAGCAGTTAGCATAATTAGGCAGTCCAGAAGAACAGAACAGTATATAAAGCATTTATCTAATTTAGATTTCCGTTATTCGATGAAGCTGCAACTCCATTTTGGGGGTGGAGGGACGTCAGGCGCCTCTGCTAATTAGTTCTTTGATGAGTGATTCATCATCCAAAGGTATTTCAAAAGAGAATTAATTGATGTGTTCTACTTTCATATAGGTACAGTTTTGCACCTACTCTCTAGGTTACCATTCCTGTGTGTTATTTCTCTAAAAACAATCCGATGACAGCACAGCAGAAACACAACAGCCTAAGGTAGAGCAAAGACGAGTAAAAGAAGACTCAGGAAAATGAGTAATGAATGGACCGAAAACTGTTTGAACCCCAAGCGAGAAGCATCGCGTGTGGGCGTAGACCCAAGCGAGGGCCCCGGGCTGCGTGGTGCAATGCGATGCCCGCCGTCAGCGCTGTTGCGCCTGCGATATGAGGCCGTAGACGAAGCAAAAAGGCTCCTGCTCCTCGTCGGCCGGGACAAAGCTCGCGGGGCGGAGATGAGGCTGGGGTGCCCTTGAAGGCAGCAACCCGGCGCACTGTGGTCCCGACAGGGCACACAACGGTCAAAATGTATGTATGTATGCATGTGTGTATGCATGTATGCAGGTATGCATGTATGCATGTGTGCAGGTATGCATGTATGCTTGTATACATCCGTATGTATGTGTATGCATGTATGTTGGTATGTATGCATATATGTTTGTATGTATGCTTGTATGTATGCATGTATGTATGCATGTATGTATGTATGCATGCATGTATGTATGTATGCATGTATGTATGTATGCATGCATGTATGTATGCATGCATGTATGCATGCATGTATGTATGCATGCATGTATGTATGCATGTATGTATGCATGTATGTATGCATGTATGTATGCATGTATGTATGCATGTATGTATGCATGTATGTATGCATGTATGTATGCATGTATGTATGCATGTATGTATGCATGTATGTATGCATGTATGTATGCATGTATGTATGTATGCTTGAATGTATGCATGTATGCTTGTATGTGTGCGTGTGTGCTTGTATGTGTGCATGTATGCTTGTATGTGTGCATGTATGCTTGAATGTATGCATGTATGCAAGCATGCATGTATTTGGCATTTTCGACTTGGCGAGCTAATTAACAGTGTCCCCCATGCCTGGGCCTAGTTTCATTCCCACGCTTGAGGGGATGGAGAGATTTGCGGCGAACATGACGTTTTCCTTTCATCGTAACTAGCAAACTTCGCCAGCCTGAGCTTTTTTGCGTCACACAGCAACACATACTGGGACGATTTCAGAGGAGAGATATAACTATTTTGGCGTCCTGTCCTGGCCTCCATGAACGGTCACAATATGGTTACGGTCACAATTCCTAATAATGAATCTTCTTAGCCGCGATCACTGAGTGTTTATTAAGGAATAATAGTACTGAGGCAATGCGATGATGCTACACATATTAAATTTTATTTCCATCATCTAGTACAGACCACATTTTTTCCCTATCCTTTGGGGTTATGCTTCAAAATTTCCGTTCAGTTTCGGGGGAATGCTGATGGTACCTTAAATAACGGGCCATAGAGTGCGCACCTTCCCCTTTTCTTTAGATAAAACTCTACAATAAAGTTAATTTGAAGTTGAATATTTTGCCAAAATTGAAGAAAGTTCCGGAATGGACTTCCAATTACTTTTGAAATAATATATATTTCGAGGTTTCATGAGGTACATGCAAATATTCAGGAACCTAGTAACTTTGCTCATAGCATGTGCAGAATTGGCATTAAACATAATTTCCAAACAAAATGAGAGCAACAGTAAACATGTTTCTTGTAAAACATTTAGTGAGAAATAAATGAGGCGATGTATATTAATTGATCGGTAGTTTTCCGTGGTTTCTCCGATCAATACCAGCTGAGTTCTGGAGCAGTATCCAAACAAACGAGCCGTGTGTGATCCTTACTTTCTCTTCCTTGTCATAACCACCCCTTACTACACACACACACACACACACACACACATGGACTTCACTACCTCCCATTCCGAGGGACCAATCGGGAGCTTAGGACTTGGCCTGGCTGGGACGGTGCCTCGCTGGAGGGAGATTCCTGGTTGAGGACCGCTTGACGCGTTTGAGGACAGGTAAGTCGGCGCTGGATCTCACTATCCAACTGGGGAAGATCACCGCTACCTCACACCATTAAAAGCATGCACTACACGTACGGGACTAATGACCTTGGCAGTTGACGCGCTCGGAAACACTAATCAATTAATCCATCCAAAAAAACTGTGTTTCAATGTGAGGTGCGTTGAGTTTCATGTGTATTTGTTGGCTTTCGCATATCATATCAGCGTAATTCTAAATGTTTCACCTTAAATATATTTAATGAATACTTGAGGGGAAAATTTGTTATCCAGTGTTAGCAAACTGACGGTGTTCTGTGTCGACGGTACCTTCTTTCTTTATATATATGTGTGGATGATTGGACACTTTAGCCAAACCAAAAGTGAATTTTGTCCATGTGTTGCTGCTCTTAAACCACCGTGTTAGCGGCGGAGGCGGAGGCGGGAACCGGCCGAGGCGGGACTGACGTCACGCGCCCGAATACGCAGGCGCGTGCACCACTTTCCGCGCCGCGCCGCGCCGGGGGTCGTCGCCGCGGGCGCAGCAGGCGCAGCATTGCAGCGGCGGAGGAGGAGGAGGTGGACGAGGTGGTGGACGAGGAGGTGGACGAGGAGGTGGAGTAGGTGATGGAGGACGAGGTGGAGGAAGAGGGAATGGAGGAGGAGATGGAGGAGGTGGAGGAGGAGGTAGAAGAGGAGGAGAAAGAGAGGATGGAGGTGGAGATGGAGGAGGCAGAGGAGGTGGAGGTGGAGGATTCGGAGAAGGAGGTGGAGAAAGAGAAGGAGGTGACGGAGGAGGAGAAGACGAAAGAGGAGGTGGAGACGAAGGTGGAGTAGGAGGAGGTGGAGAAGGAGAAGGTTGAAGAGGAGGAGGTGGTGGAGGAGGAGGAGCGGACGGAGAAGGATGTGCAGACGGAGGTGGTGGAGGTGGAGGAGGCGGAGGAGGTGGAGGAGACGGCGGTGTGGCGGAGGTGCAGGAGGGGGAGGAGGAGGAGGACGAGGAAGAGGAGGAGCAGAAGAAGAGCTCACCTTGAGCGGCTGCTGACGACGGGCAGTGCCGCGCCGCCGCCAACGGTCTCCGCCACCGCCGCCGCACATGAGGGAATGGAATCGGGCATTCGTAAATTCCTTACGAGTAAATGAAAAAAATAGAAGAAAATGATCATGCCAATTTTATTTAGCACTTTCCCACTACTCAAATAATATTTTGCGCAAGATGATAGATCCTTCTCCTCGCATGATACCAAGACACACTCTCTTAAATTTGACCAGTTATTAATATGATCTTCATTTACTTTCTTACATACATACTTTCTAAAAAAAATCTTTTCCGAATAATAAATAATTTAAATGTTTCTGGGGTGTTTATACGTTTCTGAAATGCAAATTTTTCCATAGAAAACTTTTTTCAAATCAAAGTTTCTGGCTATTCGAAATCTCGAATCTCGAAAATTCGTACGAGTTTATTAGATAAAATATGTTTAAAATTGACTTAAGAAATTATTTTCAAAGTTTCTTTCTTTCAGCCCTGGACACCCTTTATATTTCTTAAGCATCATGCTGAATATTTAATGCTCTACATCTGTTTGCAAGCTCGCAATGACACAAATTGAGGATAGCATTTTGATCACTTTTCATTAATATATATTTAAGCACTACAGAACTTAAAAGTATACAGCGACCCAATTCACATTACAATATTTAACATCATTTTTCGTAGTCTTTAGTGCACCTTTAAACGATCTAAAGCATCCCCAGGAAACTAAGTGACCGATCCCTAGAAGGTCAATTAAGTGACAGACATAAGCAACTGTACTAAGAGGTAACCCAAGAAAGTCGAGATCAAGGGTTGAATCTCGAGTAAGCCAAGATCAAAAAGAAAATCTCAATAAGCCGAGACAAAGAGAATGATCTCAAGAGGGTCGACATCAAATATACAAGTCAATCAAATGAAAATATTAAGAAAGTCGATTAAGCGAGCGATTTCTGGCAGGTCGTACAATTGGATATCTAGTAGGTCTATCAAATGATGTATGGTAATCAAGTCTATCAAGGGAAACACTTCCACCAAAGTGTATCAACTAGAGGAACTACGCAAAATTGGTCAAGTGGAGGATGTGTTATCGATTAACTGGCAGATTGTTAGTCTATCAAGTAGAGGATCGAAAGTCAATGACGTGGTGGATATCTGCGCAAGTTGACTACAAGGAGAAATCCTATCGCGCTGACCACGTAAAGAACGTCTATCAGGCGAAGGATCGCCGCAAAAAATGGATCATGTTGAATATCTAAAGTCGATCAAGTGGTGGATGCGTAGTCGATCAATTAGAGCATAATGTGTCGATCACGTAAATGATTTTGCGCTAATCGATCAAGTGGAAGGTCACCGCTCAAGTCGATGAAGTGGAGGATCTCCGCGCAAGTCGATGAAGTGGAGGATCTCCCGCGCTCAAGTCGATGAAGTGGAGGATCTCCGCGCAAGTCGATGAAGTGGAGGATCTCCGCGCAAGTCGATGAAGTGGAGGATCTCCGCGCAAGTCGATGAAGTGGAGGATCTCCGCGCAAGTCGATGAAGTGGAGGATCATTCCACAAGTCGATCAAGTGAAGACTTTTCGCGCAAGTTGATAAATTGGAGAACCTCAGGAGAGATTGATATCGGTATGTCTTTCCTGTTTACTTTTTGTAAGAAAGTTCTGCTCAAATTCGGCTGGAGTATAAATTTCAGACGAACACCTACTATTTAACGATTTGTCTACGAATCGAAAATGCATTATTTCTTCAAAATTTGACCAATTGATTTATACCCTTTTATTATCAACAAGTCTCCTCGTGTAATCAAGGCTCATTTCGCTTGCATGAATGCTTCCTTATGATTTCCGCTGTGGATATTCCTTTGCAAATTTACTCCCTTCATGGACACCAGTAAATATAAATACAATCCAAGCTATGTTTCTAGAACATTGACTTTTTAAATTGTAAATATTATAACATAATATAAATGTTTCTTCCTCTAATAGATTTTATTGAAAATACATCCTATAAATTATTGTCTTATAAATGAGATAATTTATACATTGAACGCAGTGCATGACATTTTTATTCGAGTTTCCGTTGTACAGAAAATTTATTGTATCAGAACATTCATTTTATTTAAATTTTAGTATTAATACTTTTTCATGTGTGTTCACCATAGTGAAACTCTCAAATTCTTCGTGATACCGTGTTAACGACAGAATACATTTTCGAAGCAACTGCGCAACTAACGTTTATTCTAAAATTTAAATCTAAATAAAATCACTCACATTTTTAATTTGTGAACCTCCAGTCAACAAACATTTGATTAATAAAAATACATTGTATATCTCACATTAGCTACAGAGTGATGATTTACCATCTTGTGAAATCTATTAAATATACAGATTCTGAAATATTGATGATTAGAAACCCTGATTCAAACATATACACACGAAGAATGCTAAAAACCATCACTGAGGGCACGTGAAACGTGAAAAATGAGACGATCTCCCTTTAAACATATTTAAAATTTCATAACTTGTTTATTTCAAGTTAAATTGGTTTCTGCAACGTATTTGCACTGAGTACCATCCACATTTCAGAAACACTGTTAATTTCAACGTACACGATTTGAGTATTTCCGGAAAACACATTTCCCACTGAGAAATCTCTCTCCCCAACGTAACACTCCGCATCCCTCAAAGGGAAGACTCTCCCCAAATACCATTGGCCATGAAGGTAATTCACTGCCAAGGTAATTCCAGCGTATCGCGTATGTGTACAAATGCAGTGATTCATTTCGCGGGGAGAAACGCTAGTAATTGCAGTGCTAGATGTATCTCTCTCCCAGGGCCGGAGCGCCGGCTTGCGCTCTAGCAGAAGTGCACCGTCTGTCCGTAAATGTAATTACGATTGGTCTGGACATAATTACAAGAGGCTAATGGTCGCCCGCGAGCGGTAGCACGATTCGGTGGCTCGGTATAGTGTGGGTTCGCAGCGATGTCCCGTGAGGGCCCAAGCGTTATACTGTCATAGAGGAAACTCAATTTAATTCGTTTACCACTTTCTTTTTTTTTACGTACAAGGAACTTTTGTGACTCGAACTTCAATATTTCGAATACTTCAACTTTTACTGATATTATCCTCTGCATACTCCGACTCGACTTTCAGTGATCTCTTCCTCTGAATAAAATGTGTTCCATTTCCAAGATAAAATGATGATATTCGAAAGCCTGATATTCTTTTCTTCCTCAGGCACGAGATATTGAAGTTCCACTGTATTTTCACACTTCGTCTCAATCGATTTACTTTCCCACGGCTCAGAAGTGTGAATCGTGCAGTTTACTTTAGAGCAGGGGTCCCAATCTTTTTCCTTCATCCGTCTCTTTTCAAAGAATGATTTGCTTCGTGGATCCCCTCACGTTTTCTCTGTAATATACGTCTTCACACAACATATTCATAACACAAACAATGCTACATAAATAATTTAACGGTAATTTCACAAAGAATAAGATCAAAACTTTTGTAAGAAAGGTTTACTTAGAAGTCCTATTATTTTTATTAAAATTGTAATATTTATTTTAACAAATATAAACAAGTTTTCAAAATACAAATCTAATCGCCAAGTATTCCGACTTTCACTGGCGAATGAAGTAAAATTCCAAAAGAAAAACAAATTTTTAATTTAACAAATCAAAACAAAAAATATAAATAAATAATAAATATGAAAAAAAGTTAGCAATTTTATTAATATATTTTGCAATCAATAAGACCTTGATGTACATTATGCAGATGTGCAGTCTGTACAAACTAGACTTATGACTTTCTATCGACTCCTTAATCATCAGCCGCCTTAAAAATATCACCGATCGCTAAGGGGAGCGATATAATTCACGTTGGAAACTCCAACACTTACGTTTACTGACTAGACACTTAACACTCTAGAGAGTTCCTTCAATCATTCGTCAGTAAAACAATCCTCCTACAACAAAATATACACGAATGGTAAAAATAATTATCGATGTCCAAGCGAAATTCGAATCTGCAACCCTGTGAAAAAATTTGTTTTCTAAAAATGTTTTATTCATTCGGTTGCAAAAATTTAAAATTGTTGCAACTTTATCCAAAGTGATTATATATTTTTGCCAATGAGACTTTTAAGCGTTTATGTGTGCTTGTGTGTGTGTGTGTGCGTGTGTGTGTGCGCGTGTGTGTGTGCGCGCGTGAAGACATAAAAGGACACAATGACCAGGATAGTATGAAAAAAAGAACAGAAAGTGGCTTGGAACGAGCTACAGAACATAGGAAGAGACTGGAAGGTCCTGAAAGATGGACGGAGACGAGGGCCTACGTGACGGAAGTCAGCAGGGAGGGTCGGCAGGGATGGTCCAGGGATGGTGCAGGGAAGGAGCGAGTCTGAGACACCAAAACCCTGGGAGGGAAGGAAGAAAGGGGCGATGACCGGAGCAGTACCCTACCAAACGGGCCACGTACCGCGCGCGATCTTTTCTTCCTCTTCCTTGTCCTATTCTCTCCCTTTACACACACACATACTAACATGCGCCACCGCCTCCACCACCGCCACCACCGCCATCGCCATCGCCATCGCCACCGCCACCGCTACCGCTACCACCACCGCCGTTACTGCCGCCGACCCCCGCCACCGCCGCCCACACTGCCATCGTCGCCGCCACCGCCGCCGCGACCAACGCCGCTCCCGCCGCTGCCCCCCTCGCCACCGCTACCGTCGCTCCCACCGCCCCCGCCGCCCCGCCGTCCCCACAGCCCCCGCCGCTCCCACCACCACCGCCGCCGCCACCGCCACCGCCGCCTTCGCCACCGCCACCGCCACCGCCGCCACCCCCGCCACCGCCGCCCCAACTGCCGTCGCCGCTGCCGCCGCCGCCGCCGCCGCCGCTTCGGCCACCGGGAGCGCCCGCGGCGCGCGTGGGTGGCCGCACTACCGCCAGCCAGCGGCCACTTGATAAATTACCCGATAGCTGCCAGTGCTCCAGCGGCGCCCTGATAGCCCCCTCCCCCCACCCTCTTCCTCCGCCCGCGCGGGTCCAGCGCGACGGTGCGCGAGAGGCCGCTCGTAAATACGTCGCTCCGCCTGGCCTTTAAGTGGGGCCGCATCGCGGCGTCGAACCGGGACGCGGCCGGTCGCCCAAACAATACGGGCACGCTGCGCATTTTAATGGGATTTTCCTTTCATTCGTTTGCACGGGAAATGAAGTGTAAACTAACCGAGTAGTACATATTGCTATGACGTTTCTGATGATATCAGTTGAAAACTAATTTAGCAAAACGTTCGAATCAGCTGTACAGAATTTTCTGCCGTGATATTCTTCGATCTTTTCTTTATAACAAAGCTCGTTAACTTTTCTCATCACTTAAAGAGTTATATTGTAACAGAACTCTTAGAAAGTAGCTTGCTGAAATTCCTCGCTACATATGGCATTAAGTTATGGAAAGAAAACAGAATTCAATTATTTATATTATTTTGGTTTCAATGCTCTCCTCGGGTATGATGGCATTAACTTGCAATGTACGATAGCATTAAAACAATTATGTCAAGATGCACTTGTACAATAGAAATTAAACTTAAAAATAGGATAAATTGTATGTATGTATTAGCTTAGAAGAGACATTTGTTCGGTAGCGCGGCAGATTCGAATTTTAAGGAAACGATGACACAGACACAAAAGTCTTTGTTTTCTTCCTATATTTGTGGAAGAAGTATATCATTAGGAAATGAAAGGGCACCGTGTTCCTGGAAAGAGAGAATTCGTAAGAGACTGGGACTGGGACTAGGGTTGTCTCAGTAATAACAAGAATTGGCCTATATAATGAATGCTAGCAAGAATTTAATGAAGCAACATTACAATGAAATCATTATTCATTTAATCGCTACATCTTCTTCTAGTAATTAATCTAGGAGAGAGGCGACCCAGTTCATTAGGACATTTATTCTTTAGCTACGTGCTTCAGCTCGCGTGATACAACACGCATCACAGAGAAACACACGCAATGTTTCACGGGTGCATCGTTCATTGGACACAGTCCATTAAATAGAAGAAGAGCTCATTACTAATGTTTTGCACCCACAAATCATACTTAAGTCGTTCGCATGCGATGATACTACAAGTAGTTGGCCGCATCTGACCATCTCCATGCAATCCTCTCAGCAGGTTTTCAATTGTGAACTAGCGAAACCAAGAGGGAATCACTATGGAAACCTATCGGTGGTCCCCATTAAAGATGACTTATTTGAATTTCTTATTCAAAGAACAGTAAAAACTACGTGACGCGTGGAGGAGAAGATCGTCTGCGCACGTTTTCTTGATATCCACAATCTCTTCACAACATTTTATCTATAAATAGTTGAATGATGAATAAAAGTTTCAAATAAACGAGGTTGGCTACATGTGAAAACTATATTATTTGTTTTCAAGTTATAGAAAACTTATTTGGTAAACGGACTGCAGATTTGTTTTGCTAATAAAATAGTAACATACAAGTAATAGTAACAAACAGCAAAAACTCAACATGGAAACTCGACAAAAACCTCATCGCGATGGAGATCATTGACCCTTAAGCTGAAGTGCACTACTTGTTACAGACATATTAAGTCTTTTTTAAAATCATACAATACAAATTTTAACTAATACATTATTTATCATTATTAAAGTAACTATTAATTATTGAAATATTTATTTAACGTCAAAAACAGTTAAAAACTGTGTCACTAGGGGGAAAATCCCTACTTATTTGTCTTTTTTATGGTCAGTGTAGTATCTAAGAATATAGAAAGTCAAGCAGCAGAAAGGATTTTACTTTTAACTTAAATTTGTGTACCGATTTTAATTGTTTAATGTCATCTGTCAATGTGTTGTAAAATAACGTACATGTATTGTATGTGAATTTCTTGTAATGAACTGTTGATATTGATACCTGATGGTTGTGATCTCTACGAAGTGTTGTATTTATAAATGTCTGTATTGCGTGAAAATATGTTCCTACTGTTGAATATGAATACGTCTTATTACACAGTGTTGTCATTATTTAAAAGTAGTTTCAGAATGATCACTAAAACCCAAATGCGTGTTTTTATTAGCACAGAATAATTCACATTCGGTAGTTTTTTTATCTTAGTTGCTTGATTTCTGGCAGTATGGTAATGTCAGCAATTTCCCATCATTCCAATTTTATGCACAGAGGTGCATACATAATTCAATCGTCTTCACAAGGGATGCAATTGTATAGTTACAACTTAATGTAGTTATCCATTTATTTTAATTACATGCATACATTCAACTTACTGTGTATTTTTTCAATATTCCCATCAATGGTGGCACTCCCTGTGAGCATGCAGTCTTTCCAAGGTTGACAAGCCTTTGAACTGCCTGGTCCTTCGAGTAAAATGATAAAAAATAATGAGAAAGTTACCAAAGGTAGTGGTAGGGCAATACAATGTTTATTTCAACCTCTGACCCACTGTTCTCATACATTGCCATAATAACTACTGTGATTGGTTGTTTTCCGTGGTTTCTGTGATCAACACCAGGCGATATACCGGAGCAGTACCCTAACAAACGGGCCACGAATCACATGCTATATTTCCTTCCTCTTTCTTGTCATAACCTACCCCTTACACGCACTTACACTTATATGTGACTACACTAGCACACATGCCGGGAGACCGGTTGGGTGCTTAGAGTTTGTCCCGACCCGTGACCCGCTATGGGGAGACACGTGGTCGGCGAAAACCCGCTAGTCGATAGGTAAGCTCTCTCCGTCTAACGGAAAACAACATCATTGTCAACTCCCGAGCAAACAACATGCACCGCTCTTATGGAACTGATGACCTTAGTAGTTGATGCGCCCGGAATCTCCAATAATCAATCGACCAACGTGTATGACGGTTATAGGTCTCTCCATCCAGCGGGGAAAGTTCACCGCCACCTCCCGAAAGATTTTCAAGAAAATGAACAAAAAAAAAAAAAAAAAAAAAAAAAAAAACAGATTCACCACGGAACTAATGACCATAGCACGCCCAGAATCACTAATCAATTAATCCGCAACAACCCGCGGATTGTGCCCGCCCCGCCCGGCCGCCGCGCCCTCTGTGGTCGTCGCGGCGCGACGTGCTCGCCCTGTGTGGTCCGCGGCGCCGCTCCACTTCGTCGTCCGTCTCGCGGGGCCCTCCCGCGCATAACGCCGCCCCTTTTGGGAGAGACGGACCTCTTCCTGCGGCCAAGCACCTGCGCCAGCGGGCACGGGGGCGGCGCCGCGCGCGGATTGTATATCGCGCGTGGACGGCTGGGGTTCTCCCAGAGAGCGCTGCAAATCCTGGCTTGCCTCTGGGGGGCGATTGTTTGGCAACCTGGCAGGGTCTCAAGGAAGAGCTTTCTGAAAGGAAAACCTTCATGTTCAATATCAATGTTCTACTGGGATATTCAAATACAATTTTTTGTAATTTTTAATTGTTAACATTTGTATCATCATCATCATCATATTATTATTATTATTATTATTATTATTATTATTATTATTATTTATTGGCTTAAAATAATTTAATGTTACCTTGTATTAATATTACTAATTGTAATATTTAAATTGTAGTGTTCTGCCACATAGGTTGTATAAACCTAACGGCAGAAACAAGAAATATCTATAATATTTTGGGACGATCCAGCAGACGTGAAGCTAGTAACCTTCAGTCATGACATACAAAGAATGAAAAAACGTACGTAATTTTGCTTTTTTCCATTCAGTTGAAAAAAGATCTGGGAATTCGGCTCGTATATTGTTCGCTTGTAGATAAAAGAGCATGTTAGTTTCTTTAAAATAGTTGTTATATTTAGACTTCATAATGTATTTGTGTGTTACAACTGGTAAAACATTTAATGGAAATTATACGCACCGATTTATCTTTACTGACAGAACTTCTGTACTTGGAGAGATGTCTTGCCAATTTCATGCGTCCTTATGGATCTTCCAGGAGTTTGCCTAAAATGTTAACTCGGAATATTCGGAAGGGCCAAAATGTTTGCATTTTTCAGTCGAAACCAAAACGCTTGCCCTGTTTGGTAATTTTTTCACGCGGTCCTGGGTTTGTAACGAATCTACAGACACCTCACATATCCAGGGTCTGCATAGTTTTTTTTCTTAATTTTTGCATTGTAAATTATTCATGAAGATACAACTATCAATGGGTATGTGCTTGTTCTCATCTGATCTCATACCATTTACGTTTTAGTCATGAAATTCGTTGAAATAGTTTTAACAACCTGTCGATTTAGACCTGTGACTGATGATGTATTTGCTCTTGTGCAAGTAAATCAAATATTTTCCCACCAATTACAATACTCTTTAATCATAGTTTCATGCTCACAGTAATAGGAGCAAGGAAGGAAGCTAAGGGTCGTATTTATGAAGCTCTGCCAGCAGAGCTCTTAAGGGCCTGCCATCTGGGGGCTTGCTGGGAGGACATGGGGTGACTGGAATTAGCTGGGGGCCGTTTATAAATCGCAAAACCGAACACTGGCAGCCTGCTAGGCCTGACAGGCCCCTGGCAGAGGTTTATAAATACGGCCCTTAGGCTTCTAACCCTGGGAATCCGGGCCTCTAAGCATCGGAGAAATAACTAAACTCCTGCCTCTCCCAAGACCCGAAGAAATGCTCATCGAATCATCCTATTTTCCTTCTGCAGTTTTGCTCAAATTATCCTGATCAATTGGAACCGTACCCGGTCCGGATAATCAAATGTCGGAATAATTGAAAGAAAATACTGAAAAAAAATATTTCTTAAAAAAGCTAAATATGCGTTTTCATACTAGTGAATTATTAATTTAATGAAAACTCTTTGCCACTGACAATCAACAATACGTTGATTGTCCCTACAACAAAGCGTATGCTGTTTTCATTGTTTTCTTTTAATACATTCACTACGGATTGAATTTAGATCCATAAAGAAAGGAGCAGTATACTTTAATAACTGACAAAAAACAACTCGTTTTAATAACGAAATTTTAGTCATAAAGAGTTCTTTGTGCACAATGCGATCTGAATAGATGAAGTTCGGACAATTGGAGTTTTGCTATACGTTCACAACTAACATTGTAATGGATTGGCATCGCAGTTAACATTTAAAAATGTACTGCTCTATGGGTACGGTGCGTACACCAAACTCAACTACATGTCGCGAACACCCATCGGGAGAGGTCTCAGGGCATCAACTGTTGTCACTGGCTTGCCCTTAGTCGAGAGTCCCGACGGTGGTGGAAGGATTTTCGATATTAGCTACACAGCTAGGTCAAATTCAGTCGTTGTTTGGAAGATAATTCTAGAGGCCGGCTGTTCTGATCGGTAGTTTCCCGTGGTTTCTCCGATCAACATCAGGCGAATACCGGAGCAGTACCCTGACATGATCTTTCCTTCCTTACTCCTACTTATTACATACACTTATATATACATGCACTACACTACCACACTTGCCGAGAGACCGGTCGGGTACTTAGAGCTTGTCCCGGCCGGTGCCTCGCTGGTGGGAGATTACTGGTTGGGTAAAAATCCCGCTAGCCGTCAGGTAGGCCCTCACCATTCGACAGGAAAAAAGATCAAGGCCACCACACGAGGGGGAAAACATGCACTACTCTTACGGGCAAATTACTTAACTGTTAACGCGCACGGAATCACCAAACAATCAATCAATGAATCGTGAACTCCACATGCAAATAAGAGCGATAACATCGGGCAAGAAAAGCGACAGACTGAATAATTTGGAATACATTTTCAGTAAAGCAATCGAGGCTTCAGTTACAATAGCCTTTAACATTAAAGTAGAAAATAGTATTAGACGTCAAAAGAAATTAAATAGTCCCTCTGAAATAACAGCCTTGCTGACAAACTAAAAGTAATTTATAGGATGCAATATAATTAGATAGCAAATAGGAATGAAGCTGACATGAATTAATTTAACATTCTAGTTAAAAAATATAAATATCTTGTAAATTTTGTACTTTTTTCTTCAGAATTATGTATGATTTTGTTTTAATGTGTGAGAAGCTTCAATATTTAATACATTATTCACAATTTACAGTTATAAATTGTGGTCACAAAAATGGGTTGTCTCAAAATAAATAATATAAATATACCTTGGACAGAAAATCATATTCCAATTAAATATTTAGGACTATTTCGACGGTAGATTAACCTGGAAAACATATATTCAAAATATTGCCAATAAAACTTATCTTAATATTTAAAAAATATCAAAATTATACCCCTTAACTAATAAATTTTCAAAATTACAAATTTATTGTGGTATATCAATTTTCAAGGAAATAATAAGACCATCACTTAGATACGCATGCCCAATTTGGTGTAATGTATCTGCGTCAAACATGAAGATAATACAAACTATTCAAAATACTTTTTACGGAGAATTCTAATGGCTGAAATCTCCAAGAAACAGATACATAAAGAATTACAATTACAACTAATTAAGACATTTATAATTAATCAATCTTCTAATTTCTTCAACTCTTTAAATAATTACCCTGCGTACAATATTTCGATTTGGGAAAAAATTATCACATAAAACGAATTCGTTCCCGCTTCCCCAAAGTTATATTTCGACCTCCGTAAAAAATTTTCTACATTATTACTAAATAATACCTTCTCTTAAAACTCTAAATTTATAATGAAATTACTAAATACTTATTAAAATCAAATTTTACTCCATTATATTATTAAAATAAAATCATAATTACCAATCATTATGATAAAAATTCTGCCTTCTGCAAAAGGTTTGTATAATTTTATTCAACATCCTGAAAAATTGTATAAAATTGAAAAGGAAATAAATATATGTAAAAAATGGGTCTTGGAAACCGTCGTGCCCTCCGCAGGCCTTGGTGGCGGCCGCATGCAAGCCGCACGCCTCGCGGCGCGCCCGCCCGGCCGCAGGCGCTACCTGGCGGCCGGCCCGCGAACCACGCGGCACGGCCAGACGGCCCCAGTTTCGGGGTCGTGGGCTTGGCCTCGGAATTAAACGCGGCGCGGAAGCCGGGGAGGTGAGAACTTTTCGGCGACTGGTAGAAGGGAAGATACGAAAATAGGCCTTCTAGGTTTAAGAGATTCTTTGTGTCACAGTCCCGATAATGTAATGCGAATCATTGCGATACATAATAATGATGAAATACATTCTGTTTTCCAGTGCGTCAGTTACGACGTACCGAACCATGTATGAGTACATGTTTTATAGGAAAGTAAATTTCGTCTGAAATATTCTCAGGTGATCAGAAAATTAATCTGATCGAAAAAACGAGCACAAAAGTAGGAGCTGAAGGTGTGTTATATTTCATGTTTCCCTCTGAAACCCTAAAGAGAGAACGTAACAACAATAGAGAACAATAACAGAGATAAAAGTTCAATAACGATAATATTATAATATTGTAAAAATAAATTATTTCTGTCTTTCTTTTTTTCTTTCTTTTATTCTTTCTTGCTTGCTTTCTTCTCGTCGCAGGACGTGAACTGTGTTGTTAGTAGTGATGCACTGAATATGAGAATATAGTCGTAACATCCAACATGAGAAATTGCAAATTAAGTTATAAGATATTTGCATCCAGTCGAAAACGAAACTGTTTGATTGTTTTTGCATTTTATAGTCCGGCTGAGTATCTAACGGCATCACTGACAATTTGACACCTCTCACGTGGACAGAGGCTGTTAAGGTTTCCGTCAGTTTATGTAAGTATTGGAAATTAGAAATGTAGATCGAATATTTAAAATGTGTTATGTCATATCCGAAAACTCCGCAGAACGGTCATATCATTCCCTAGTGGGCCAGATTGTGTTATCTACTACTATATGGTAATTTGACTTTTTTCAGGAGTAAAATTCTTTCATGCCGACCTGGATGGCCGAGGTGGCTAAGAGCGAGTACCGACTCAGCGCTTCGGTCCGAAGGGTCGCGGGTTCGAGTCCCGCCTTGTGCATGGCTGTTCGTCCCTTGACTTTGTATGTATGTGTTGTCGTGGAGGGCCTCGCGTTCTGCTGACCCCAGATCAGAGGAGCCCGCAAGTGTGTTGGTGTCTAGTGTATGGTCGAATATGCGTTCCATCGGGGCGTAAAGGGTAATCGGCTGTTGGCTGGATAAAAGTGCTAGATAAAAAAATTCTTTCATTTCGTATCAAGAGTAAGATGACCATCAAACAATTTCATAACAAAACATGATATTCTTACAGCGACATTGCAAAGATGAAAGTGCATATATTGCATTGCTATGCACTGAGCGAGATCCATCGATCATCAATTAGACTCGACCTAGGCATAACGGAATATTTCCTCACATCACATTAAAGCTAGTCTTACACAGAATAGCCTTCACGGTACAGCTTCAAGAACAAGTTATGGAGATCTTGCAGTACCGGATCAGGACGCTCTTTAACGTCATGCTCGACGGAGAACTAGCGGTCATCTCAGATCCGTGAGCTAGGTGTATGCAATGGTTTGTCTGCACATTGATTCAATGATTTCAAAACTCGATCATCGACATATTGAGTTTTCGATTTCTTTAATTTTTAACCCCTTTTTTTACTCCAAAAGTACGTTTGGTGACGCAAGGCTTAGTGAGTTAAATGAATTACAACGTGATTTTTACCTTTTCTCTTTCAGATTTGAAATATTCACTGCATAAGTCCTACGACGTTGCTTACTGGCAGCGTTATTTTATAATTTATGATGAACCACTATAAATGTGATGTCACTTTAAAAACATTTCATTTTGCCAGATGTTCCAACATGTATGACATTGTCAGTATTGCACTTTAGCGTTTGTGGCAAATTTCCCAGAAAAATCTTTCAAATATAGGGGTGTAGTGGCCTTGAGTTGAAGATGTAGAAAAATAATTTTTACTCTATCTACTATCACTAAATGAAGGTTATAAATACATTTGCTTGTAAAATTGGTTGGAAAAATTGACATTTATTCGAGTATCAATTCACAGAATTTAAGCGTTTAACCGAATAAAGGCATCAACGAAAATTTAAATAATAACAAGAGGAGTGACAAGGATCCGTTGTAACCCGCTCTTATGAAAAATACTTGAATTGGTGGTTCAAATAATTGTAAAAAATTTATTTTGTTGACGTTTAATCTCTTGTGTTCAATATTGCGCTCATTACAAATAACGACGTAAAAACTATAGAATTGATTCTAGTTTTTCTACTAATGAGAGTGAGCAACAAATTTCCTTTGCTACTCGAAACTAATATGATCTCTAAACAGGTGTCAAATAGAGTTGTTATAACTAACTAATAGAGTAGGGAACTGAACAGAGTTGGCACTGAAAATTAATTGAAGCTCGTTTGACAACGAATGGAATTTTTAGATAAATACTTTTTCATTGGACACCAATTAACCAGTAGTGCTCAATCCCGTTCCAGCCCCATTCATACGCATCAAATTCAAATATGGTACATGGAAAACAACTGCGGTATCGGAAAGGTCATAGGTCTCAATACATCATAACATGTCTTTTGTGTTTCAGTCGCGACCTGTTCGACCAGTTTTGTTTCTCTCAGATCATCATGGTTAATTTGCTCTACAGTCTGGACCAAAATATAGCCCCAGCGTGAATATAAATTTACTGTTTCAATTAGAATGAGACGTATGGTAAAAGTTTTGCTCAAATCACGTCTCTGTTCTCAATAGAAAATTCATAAAGGTTTTACAAAGATATACAATATATTATTGGCAGTTCAATAGTGAATTACGTGTTTTAGAAACATGTATAAGAGGAAAGAGACCAATATTTCTCTACACACATTATTCTATAATTTCTAATACTTACAAATGGCGTCACAGCAACCTGTAATATACCTTTTTCTTCAAGAACCTATTACCCTCCTTTCACTTGTTCTATATATCCCCTTGTAATTGATAATGCAATACACCGTTGTCAATACAAGCTATTCTAATTTAACGTTATTACTAAGCAGAGAGGTACAAACGTGTAATTCAATCGCGTACAATACCAAATAATTAGTTTAATTTCACATAGTTGCAGATCCTACTGGCACTGAACAGTCGGGGTAGAATCGAGAAGCGTCGAAAAATTAAAAAAAAAAATCCGTCTGAGTGTTGCGGGTTTCATTTCATACGAATATTTAAATGCGTTTTTAAACCAATCCTTCATATTTTTAAAAGTCAAAGTGCAAATTAAAGTCAAAGTCTTCATGTCTCCCTGAAATTCTCTTTTATAGAAATCTCATTTATAAAGACGGTTGCATGTGAGAGACGCAAAAGGGATGTACAGTACTAAAATAATAGAGTGGGTGATATTCGAAATTAGTAATCGAGACACTCTGTAACATCACCACCCTATCCGCTTGAAGGTCAGGCGCATTGGGAACTGCGGTTTCGCCTCAAGAAGTTTGTTGCTTCACCGACAGAGAGCGCTGAGCTTCAAACACGACACCACCGCGCCGTCTCCCAATGACCTTCGGCTGACGTCATAGAGACGGGGTGCCGGCTGGAGGTGTGGAGGATTTCTGCTCTTGCCATCCCTTGCGTGCAGTTTTTACTCTCTAAAGCAAACTGTCTAGTAAGAACTTGCGGCGGTGTTCGTGGCAATGTTCCAAAAATACTCCAAGAGGAATGCATTGATGTAAAATACGTTAATATTTTGATAGTATTTTCAGTATAAAATTATACTTTCTGACATGTGATTGTAAATTAAACTTACAAGATTTCCTGGAACAAACCTTGCAACTGCCGCTTTTGGGAAGATGGCCGTCTCCCCCCTCCCCCAAGTGCCAGCGCCGTGAAGGACATCTTCTCCGAACAGTTGCAAGGGCTTCTACAGGCAGTCATGTAAGTTTAATTTTAAATCACATGCCAGAAATTATAATTTTATACTCAAAATACTATCAAAACATGAAATTGTGTTACATCATTGCTTTCCTCCTTTTATGACCTATCTTTTGCCAATGAGAAAAATACACGTTCCTAAAACAAAAATCAAAGATGATTAAATTTTTCGTAAACTAAAAATATTTTAAATAATATTACTACAGTATATAACTTGCTTCGGCATTGTTAAAAGGAAAACGTATTACGTTATCATAAATCGTTTAGAAGCTATGGGATGGCTCATAGTTGGTGGGACTCTGTATGTACTTTAAAGCTCGTGCATTTTCATAGTCGTGGGGAATGGGCTTTCTTGAAGGTGAGATTTATAACTGCAATGATTAGCTGACGATGATTAGTTTGACTTGTTAAAAACAAGACCTCCGTTTCAAGTTGTGCTCTCATTGTTTGCTGTACAAAAAGTCCCCTTCTTCAATTTTGTCCTTCACGCTCGTGTAAATTTTAAGCCAACTTAACTGCAAACTGAAAGTTTTTTTGATAGTAAATATTAGTTCAAACTTAGGCTTTGATGGGGCGCTGTGCCACTATTCAATTTTTGTCTTTCATTCTAATTCAATTTAACTTTGTTTCTAAGCTCTACTTGAAGCATTCAAATGATTTCCTTTTTGTGCAGTTACAGTTATAATGTAACGTTAATGTTACAATGTTAATGTAATGTTACTTTTGTGGTTTCCTTTCATGCTGCTTTTTTCATAGTCACATTCAATTTATAGCAACATAATGCAGGGCACCAGAAAGGTTTTATTCGTACAGAACGTTTTAATAATTTGAAACTATTGTGTTTTAGAAATATCATAATTCTCCGTTCATTTTGCTGCATCAACATATTTTGCTGCATCTTTGTACTAAATTGTAATATCAGAAACATAATTTTTATCTATCTCTTGCGAGAAATACTCGTGTGTTCCATCAGCATGATCCCTGTTTTGAAAATTTTTGTTAGAGAACAGTCATTTTGGCTGAATTGTATCATCTTGGGAGTTTTGTGGAACTGTTGCATCTTCAGTTACAGTCAAGGAGTAAGCATATAAGCCAGTTCCCTTCTGTACCAACTAAATGGAAATCACCTCACAAATTAGAAATAGGAAATATACAGGAGCATGACTGTGGAAATAAGTGACAATCAGTATTGTTTTAAATTCAGGATAATCGAATGTATTTCAGAGCTACAAAACACATTAAAAATTCGGAATGTTCATCCTTTGAGTAGTCACTCAGCTATCTTCACGCGTGTCCATCACACATTAGGTTTCCACCTCCCCCCCCACACACACGGCACAGAACCACGCCCACGCCTTCCTTCAAATATTAATTTCTGCATTCCCTTTCCCCACACCATCTCTCACTCCGTCGCGGCGCACACTCCATTCCTCTGATCCCGCTGCCACCCCCACCCCCACCCCTACCTCCAGCTCTGCCACCCCCCTGGCGTCTTCCGCACAAACTCTCCGCCAACACCACCACTCAACCATCGCCGCCCCCTTTGCCTTCTTCAACTCCGCCACTCCCCGCGCTCCGTCATCACTGCTGCCCCCAGTCCCCCACCACCCCGTTACAGCCACTGGCCTCGCCACCCTCATCCCGCAGGCAACCCCGCCCCGCCCCCGTCCTCTCAGACACGGGCGTCCGCCTGCGGGGTACCCGCGTCTTCCTGTCCCCCGCACCGAAGCTGCCGCGGACGCTCCAATTACGTCATAGCGAGGCCACGTCGCGACGTGGCGCGCCCGTCCTCGTGGCGAATTAACGGCGATGGACCTTGAAGCGCCGGAATGCTCACGGCGCCGCCACGCGGGCGCACCAGGGCACGGAGAGAGGGAGGGAGGGAGGGGTGGGGTAGGGGAGGGAAAGGCGGGCGCGAGGCGACGACGGTGGCACGAGCACGGAGGAGGAGGTGGAGGAAGAGGCGATAAAGATGGCGGTGAGGACGGCGGAGGCGACGGCGGAAGCGGCATCGGAGGCGGCGACGGTGGCGGAGGCGACAGCGGAGGCAGCAGCGAAGGCGACGGCGGAGGGGCCGGCGGGGATGGGGGCGGGATCGGAAGTGGCCAAAGACGTGGTGGAGGCAACAGACGACATGAAGACAGTTTCTTATGAGCAGGGAACGGATTTATGTGGACTAAAAATAATGAAATATGTAAATACATATGTAGCTATTTTTATCCAAATACGGAGTTAAATATGGACTTAATAAAAAAATGACTATGGTAAAATAATATTTTATTGTCAGTTGATAAACCTTCATCTTTAAATTCTGAAATGTAACTTCTGATACTACTCAGGCTGATTGTCCTACTTTTGACATTTTACACTGGCTGAATAGAGAGATTATTTGAACTGAACGAACACGTATTCTGACTGGATTGAAACTGACAATGAGCTGTGGAAGTTGAATTATGATGGCCGAGTCTCTGTGACGTCATAAGTTTTCCGAGTGGCAGCCTCAGCGGGAAGAAGAAAGGGTAGTGTGGATACTGAAACGAGGGGCGTTTTCCATAGACCATCGACGTCTCAATGTCACCTGTTTAACAAATTCAATAGTTTGTCTCCTTGCGGCCCCTTCATCTCGCGGGAGTCTCGGACCCCCCAGACAGGGCCTCAGGGCCGAAGGGTGAATATATTCTTCATCAAAATTAAAACATTGACAGTTTCTTAAGTTGCTTTCCTATTGAGAATTGTTCGTAATTTTCAAAAAAATTTAATGGTTAAGAAATTGCTGAAAATTTTTAAGCTCCTTTTGTTGAGATAATTTTTTTTATTAAATATAAATGGAATTTCACTTTAAAGCTTAATTTCCTACATGGACTGATTTTATAAGAAATATGGGAAATATACGAACTTTTATTTAAATATGTACCAAAACCCAAAATATGGAAAAATTTTAAAAATAAAAGTGGCATTTTTTTATCTTACACATTGTGAAACAAAGATAATGCAAATTAGTATCGATATTAGCTTATTTAGTAAATATGTATTTATATAGAAATCCGTTCCCTGCTTTCTTGAGCAGTGGATTAACTCTTCTAAAGCATTGTTACAGAAGCCAAGAAAATACCACTTACAGTGCATCAGTGGTGGGCTCTGCGCCTGTACTGGCCACTTGTAGCTCAAAATTAGAAAAATAAAACTTGTGGACTTCCCAGTTGCTATATTCGCAGAACATGGGGCTGAAGCCTTCTAGTAGGGAGGATTACAACTATGATAATATATTTAATTTCTCTAATATTCTATTTAAAGATTGACCTGAAAACTATTGGTATTACAAAAATGTATCATGAACCGCTTCTCTTTTGAAGTTGTATGCCTCAAACACTTTCAGGAGGGAGAATGTCGTGTTGCCATTACTTGGGCGACCACCACCACCACCAAAAGTTTGCAATTTTTAAGTCGCCAATACTGAAAAAAATCGAGATTTTGCAATACGTTAATAAAAAAATAGAATATGAAATTGGCCAGGTTAAGCTAGTGCCCCATTCGGAAAGAGGTATGCTGCTCATAACGAATTTAGACCTAGGGGCAGAGACATTGGCCCGGTGGGAAGGAATGTATTTATTATTATTATTATTATTATTATTATTATTATTATTATTATTATTATTATTGATTATTATTAGTGATTCTGGGCGCGTCAACTGTTAAGGTCATTAGTCCCGTAAGTGTACTGCGTGTTTTCCCTCGGGAGGTGATATTCGCCCGCTGGATGGGCGAGATCATCCTAGAATTTTAATATAATAACCAAAAGCATCTCGTAGAAAAATTCGAAGCAGCTCCGAGTATCTGACAAAACTGAACAGATCTCCGGGAATGTTCGAACAGTACCCTAACAAACGAGGCACGGATCGCGCGCGACCTTTCCTTCCTCTTCCTTGTCCTATCTTCCCCTCTTACTTACACACACTTACACTTATATGCACTACACTAGCACACATGTCGGGAGACCGGTCGGCAGCTTAGAGTTTGTCCCAGCTGGAGCGGTGCCCCGCTGGTGGGAGATTGGGGAAAACCTCGCTAGCCGACGGGTAGGTCGGCCCCGGATCTCACCAACCAGCGGGGGAAGATCACAACCTTCTGCAACTGTAAAAATCATGCACTACATTTAATGAACTAGTGCGTTTAGCTGTTGACGCGCCCAGAATCACTAATCAATCAATCAAATCTAAACAGACCACAGCCTTATGGTGGCGTGCTGAAACCAGCACCAAGAAATCTGAAGATGATCTAGTTCGGTTGGTGACAATGGAGGCACGACGGAGGCAACGCAGGCATCTTCTGTGGGCGTCAGCCGTGGAGGGCGGGGCAGGGCGAGGGCGAGATGCCGACTCAGTGCCGCGCTGTGTCGCCCTCTGGCGATTAATCTGCGTGCCACCCGGCGCCGCTCCTTCCCCCCCCCTCCCCCCATCGAAGGGGAGACTCGGCCCGCGCCGCCCGCGGAGGTGGGAATCCAGCCGCAGGGCTGCGACCGCTTTGAGGCCCCGTCAGAGGCCTCGAGATGGCGGATGCCTCCCTGAGAAACGGCCGCGTGCCTCGGTTGGCGTGTGCTCGTTTCGGCGACGTGATGGATAGCGGATAGCGTCGGCGGAACCCGAGTGAGATACCTGTGAGGGTGAACGGGGCTGGATGTCGGAAGGCTTGGTCGATTGTACAGCAATTGATCTTGCAAGGCTCACTTTATTTTATTTTGAGGAAATATATGTGCACAGAAAATAAGTGTATACTCGGAGCTAGTTATGCAAAAAATGTACGAATTTAAAAATCTTCTGAAAAATTTTAAAAATCAGTCGAATTATGTAAATTGGGTGCATTTTCATTTGTGGGTTAATTTTTCGTTCTGAAAAAATACATTCATTTCTTTTGTAAATAATAAACAATTTACAGGTATCTGCAGTGTTTCTATGCTTCTGTAATGCAATTATGCTTATAGAGCTTTTTTCAAACCTGCTTTTGAGTGCTTATTGCGGCACTGCCATTCAGAATATCCAAGCAGTTTATTAGACAAAATCTTAGAATTGTCTTAAGAGCTTATTTTTCAATTTTCAACGTTTCTTCTACGGACACCTGTATATAGCTTGTAATTTATACATTAACGGTAAAAATATGCACAATACTTTGCCCGTACGTTTGCTGGCATTCCCTTACCCTGAAAAACATCACTGCATATCACTGCACTTTACACTAGCACTCTTGAGAACTCTCCAACGGAGAACTCGCGTGCTCGTGAGGAGAGTCACTAGCACCTGTCTAGGTAATTTTTTTCAGTCAACAATGACC
The DNA here is from genome assembly GCA_011170035.1 of Teleogryllus occipitalis. NCBI lineage: Eukaryota > Metazoa > Arthropoda > Insecta > Orthoptera > Gryllidae > Teleogryllus > Teleogryllus occipitalis. The sequence goes on along the minus strand of BLKR01003517.1, from coordinate 69,903 downwards.
TATTCACAAGTGTGAATTTTACTGCATTCGTTCTTTGCTTTCTGCATTTTATTTCGTGTGGGTGGTCGCCCTTCTGAAGTAACATGGCATTTCAAGACTCTCTGTCAAGTGATAGTGAAACAATGGTAGAGTGAGTGTAAGAAAACGGGAAAACCCCGAAAAAACCGTTGCAAGACCGATTTCTTCACCACAAATGTCACATCGATCGGGGATTTGAAACCATCAGCGCTCGAAGGGAAGCAGTTTCAACGCTCACGACGGGTGCCCTCATTTATTCAGTTAGTGATCGTTACATGTACTTGTCCTTCACACACAGATATTTGTTTAATTTAAACCACATCGGCAACACCTACCTGTCACTTTCAACGCGAGAAGGTAGAAAGCGGGACGAAGGCGGACGCACGTGACGGGGAGTGAACCCGGCGCCAGAGTTCACACATCACACACAAAATGACACGGGACCCGTTGCAAGGCACGCCCTCTTTTGGGTCAAACAATGAATGCAGCGCAGTGTTAGCGCGCAAACAGATGGAGTGAGGGGCTGACACTGCGGAAAGGAAATGGGTGGGCGGAGTGATTAACATCAGAACACGAGGCGACGGCCCGCTGTGTCTGGAGCAGCGAGAGTGGGTCACGACCCGAGCGAAAAACGTAATGAACGAGCGTTATAGTGGACGTGTTCATCAAAGGACGCCAAAGAAAAGAAATTATGCTGTTCATGCTTAGATGAAATGTATTTTCTGGGCTGAATAAGTAAATCTCATTTGCTTTGATCGAACTAGGGGCTTGGCGAGTAAAAGGGGTTGGCTGTCAGCTTTAAGAGAAGTGGTACAAAGAGAAAGTACAAGTAAAAGTGTTTCTTAGCTTGCATTTGAAGAAAAAATAACAAATAATTGTGGTAAAATGAAAGTCAGCTTTTTGAAGAACATTAACCCCTTTGTGTGTTTTTTAAATAAAACATTTGAAGTAAACGAAACATTGTAGACGTAAAGTTGCATATTTTAACTCAATTTTTAGATATACTAATAAAGTATTTTTTGAGTCAGGAAAAACGCCCTTTTTCGATGGGGAAAAAGGAGATGGTATCAAGAAAATCGTGGTAGTGAAATTGTGGGTAACGAAAATGATAGCGGAGATCAAGTTTGGTGAATTTTCAGGGGTGACTTCTTAAACATTTTGCGAGAATTCTTATGCTTCTCAGCCCATTCATTTACATTTCATTTTTTATTCCTTTCGTAGATTTTTTTATTATTGTGAAGTAAATATAGAGAAATAAATAAAATTGAAAGAATATCAGGTAAAAAAGAAATTGTGATATAGAAATATGATAGACTTTGTTCAAATATTGCGAAAAGAATTAATCAGTGCTCAGAAAAGCATTCAATTCTATTTGACATTTCAGCACTACTCTGAACGAGATTCAGATTGAGGCACAGATGACAGACTTACTGGATTCGGTTTGAAATTACTTCCACCATTTAGAGTAATTAGCTTTTAAGACACTGAAGAGGGCTCGAGATATTACAATGTCAGTATCTCGATTGCAGTTAGAAACATTTATTTTGTATCAAATGGTCGGTGAAATGATAGATTTTCTTGATATTTACCTTTCAAATAGAATATCTTCATGAATTTTTTCTGGAATACATAAATGGTTCCTGTATTCAATAGTAAAGCAGAGCTGTAAATGGTAATACTTGTTTGGCATGGACCCACCGGTGATCAGAGGTTAATGTTGGAGATGCCCCAGATTCGGCGCATGGCTGTTGGCATCAGTGACAAACGAGGAGCACCTGTGGCAGCGGTGACAACCGAAGTGTCGTGGCAACCGAATGCAAATACGACTCCTCGAGGACAGCGGCGCAGCTGACGGTTGTCTCTCCAGCGATTGGAGCAGGGTTGCCAGACTGGGAAATTTTGTCACCAAAATGGCGATTTTTTCCGTTGTGGGTAAAGAATGGGAAACACAAATTGACGGGAAATGTTTGGGGATTATTTTGGGGAATTATTTCCATCCGGAATCGAGATACAAATACCTATTGTTTTCTTAATTATTATGAATAAAAAAGAAACAGACGTTATTCTCTCTCATTTTTTGTATTAAAAAGAGAGAAATAAACGACAGGCATAGAGAAAGAAAAACATGAGAATAACGAAGACAGTATACGACTTCGAGCAACTTAGAGGATAATGATTGGTTAATTTGAAGTACTCGAATTTAAGGGGACAGTCAATGGAATCGTCAGGAACAGCTCATATTGGTCCATAATTTAAAGAATATTTTTCGTTGTAAATTTGGGAAATTTTGTTTCACTGGAGAGATTATTCCGTAGTAGTGGTGGGGAAACAGCTCGCAAAACGTCTGGCAACCGTGGATGGGAGCGGAGACCACGTTGGTGCGCAGTGGTGCGCGAGAAATGCCCGTTTCATACATTATGTGGCAAAGCACAGCAACGGGATTCAATTGATGTCACGGCAGTGCCTCTGACTGCGAGGTACTAGGGCATGAGTGCCGACAATGGCAGGGCTTTCCACACTAGCTACATACCTTGGTCGAGTTCAGTCGCTTCCTGAATGAGAATTTAGCGGTCAGCTACTCTGATCGGTATATTTCCGTACTTTCTTCGATCAAAACCAGGTGAATGTCGGATCAGTACCCTAAGAAACGGGCCAAGAACCGCACACAATCTTTCCTTTCTTTCCTTGTCCTATTCTTACCCCTTACTTAAACACACATTTACCTTCACTTAGAGATGGATTTAGAGCTTAGAGATGGTCCCATCTAGGGCGATGCCACGCTGGTGGGAGATACCTGGTTTGGGAAAATGCCTGTAAAGCAAGGCCCGGCGTCGGATCTCACCAACCAGCGAGGAAAGATCACCACCACTTCACACTTACATACATTACGCTTCCACACGTGCTGGGAGACCAGTCGGGACCATAGAGCTTGTTCTGGCTGGGGTAGTATTGTCCATGCTGGTGGGAGATGCGTGGTTGGGGAAAATTCCCTCAACCGACGTGTAGGTGGTATCCGATCCCCCCATTCAACGGGGGAAGATCATCACCACCTCCCGCAATCAAAAATGCACTACTCCTACGAGAATAATGACCTTATCAGTTGACGCGTCCGGAATCACTAATCAATCAATCAATCAAGCGAAGCGCGTCAGGAAGAGAATGGGAATTGAAGAGAGGTGACTCTTTAGCGAATATTCACTATTAGCTTTGTCCATACAATTCCTAATGTTTGAATATTTCTCGTGATCTTATAAACATATTATTGATGTTTACATGTGAAGGTCTTTGAGCTCGGGTGAGCTGTTGAACACAAACAAGCGCGTGAAACTGTGTACGTATGTGTACAAACATGTCGCGTGTGATGACAAGAACTGACGCAAGTTATGCAGGCAAACTCTGCAATCTCACGTAGTTTGAAAGTTACGAGAGCCTCTTTTATGGGTATTTCGTAATTATATTGAAGGTTAATTTTCATTGTCCACAATTGTTAGGTAGAACTAATGTTTTAGTCAATAGGTATCACTTTAAGTGAGATTTACACTAGTATATTAGCACTCTCCAAAAGCAAGGGTGTAAACCATAACAGAGCAATAAATGAAAATATAGAAATGAAGACATTTACCTTTGCACCCTTTCACCAGATCTAAAAGACCAACTGCTGCCAGAAGAGTTGCGAGAAACTGTGTGGGCTTGGGTGTGGTGTTGGGAGAAAAGCCCGCGCTTTATAGTCAGTGATTTCACGTAATTATAAATAAAAAGTTTCCGGGATGTCGTATATCCCAAAAAAAGGAGCGATCCTTTTATCGTGCGAAGTTTCCGGGTGAATTCACTTGCCGTTGCCGTTGTTTCTGCAGGGACTTTTACCGAAAGTACCTAAGGTTCGAATACAGACGGTGGTAGATTTTTCCAACTAGTTGTATAGCTAGGTATTTAGCTGCTGTCTGGAGAAGAATTCTACCGAGTGGCTACTATGGTGGGTACGGCTCTCGTTTGGTGATTTTTGGGTCAACAATAAGCGAATGCCGGAGTAGTACCCAAACAAACAAGTCACGGTCACGCGCGATCTTTCCTTCCTCTTCCTCGTCCTGTTCTCTTTCCCCACCCACACGCATGCGTGCCCTACATTGTGGGAAGATCAGAGTTTGCCTCGGTTGAGGTAGTCCGCGACTGGGGGAGATACTCGAAGGAGGAAATTTCTCGCATGCTGAAGTGTAGGTCGGAGCTAGATCTCGCCGGGCAGCGGGCAAAGATCACCTTCAAATATTCACAGCACTAACAGAACTAACGAGCATAACAGTTCAGTTGCTCGGAATCATCAAACATGTGAAATAGGAAACCCCCACATCACGCAACAGTAGCTAAGCTATTTTGCACACTCTATTTTAGTACACAATTCCTATAGATCGGAGTCGAGAGCTTAAAGCTTGTCCCGGCTGGGGGAGGTGCCCAAGTGGTGGGAGATACATGGTTGGGAGAACCCCGCAAGCCGACAGGTAGGTCGGCGTCAGATATGGCCATCCAGCGGAGGAAGTTCACCACCATCTCCCGTGCTAAAACATGCACTACACTTTGAGGACAAATGATCTTAGCACTAATGACGCGTCAGGAATCAGTAATCAATGAAACGTGCAGGCCCTGGAGACGTCCCCGCCTCGGCTGCTGCGACGGCGGCGGCAGTGGCTATAGAGATGGCGGCGTTGGTGGCGGTGGCGATGGCAGGAGGGAGGGCGGCGGCGGCAGCTGTAGAGGCGGTAGTGGCAGTGGCGGCGGCTCCGGCCGTGGTGGCGGGGGAGGCTGCGGTGGTGGGGGTGGCAGCGGGGGCGGCAATGGTGGCGACGGGGGAGAGGCGGGGACGGGTCGGGGTGGGGGTGGCGGTGCCGGTGGCGATAGCAGCGGCAGCCTGGCGGGAGCGGGGACGATGGTTGCGAGCAGGACGGGGACCGGGGGCAGAACGGGGACAGTAGCGCCGGCGGCGGTGGCGAGACGGGGTAGTAGTGGCGTTGTGGGCGGGAGCGGGGGCAGTGGCGATAGCGCAGTCGCGGGGGCGGAGACAGTAGCAGCTGGACGTTTGCGGGGCGTGGGGGCGGGGTCCACGGTATCGTTGTGGGCGGGGGCGGGGGTGGGGCGCGGGCAGTGGGCGGCGGCGGTGACGTTGGCGATGGGGTGGTGGTATTGGCGGTGGCACCGGCGGTCGTCGGGAGCATGGAGAGGATCGCGAGCGGAAACGGCTGGGGCGCGACGAAGAGACGTAAAGCGAGCGGGGCGGGGCGGGGCGCCGGGTGCAAATTAAACACGCATTAGCCTAATTAGCGCACGCTGGTTCCGGGGCGCCGCCCGCCCTCCGCCTGGCCGCCTATTAATAGATCACTGGGCCGCGCAGAGGTCGCCATGCTGCGCCGCGCCCCGCCCCGCCGCGGTCGCCGGACCTACTACTTCGCAGGCGCAGACTAGGGCTTTTCAGCTCCAACTACGTGGTGAGAATCATTCATTGTAGGCAGTGGCTGATGTATTATGCCTACAAGTATGCGTTTTCCAAACTGTAGTAAATTTTACTTCATTTGAATGATTAAATTTGATACCTCTACGTAACATATATACAACTTCATGCCATGCAATGTAACCATTAACCTTGATGATCCATTGCCGCTACCATTTACCATAAATTGGAAGGTTACATTAAACCATCCAATTCCTATCCCGATCTACCCAGGTAAGTGGTAAGTTCAACGCAATACTACCTCATGTGTCATCGATGTCCGCTATACGATAAGCGTGCGCGCCCTGAATTAAGATCATTTCAGTCTCCTTTCCCCATAAACCTTTTCAGTCCCATCAAACATATTTTACCTGTAAATACAAATTGAAGGCAAGGAGAATGAAATTTTAAGTTTAAGAATACGATAAACAAATATAAATGACTTTATGTTGAATCATTTACAGCAGGCACGTCTAACCAGCAGCGCCAGCATGAGCTACTTGCCCGCCTGAGATGCTCGGCGCTCCTACGACCACAGGCAACTTCCCCTGACTTCGCTCTTATTGCCCCTCTAAATCCAGAAAGGGACACGCGCAAGCAGAAGCGTCGAGCAGAGAAGAATAGGGGCTTCTTACGAAAATATGTTTGCCACACTTGTTTTATGAAATTATTGGGATTTGAATTATGATTATATTCTTAACTATTTATTACTATTTCATGTTTATTTCCTTTTTAAATTTTCCATTTTATAAACACTCTTGGCAAGGGGCAGAACTATGTTTCAATGACTATTTCTTTTCTTGTTTTCACATTTAGCAATAATGTGGAATAATTTAACAAGTCCCTGTAAGTTAACAATTCTCGCTTACGGACGGACAGCGCATTTAACAAGAATCATTGTTATTTAACTTCCTAAACTGTACGTTGATGCTATTTTATCACTATTATGTGCACACTATTAAAAAATCAAGTTACTTTCGATTCAATATGTTTAATTTTACTCTCAATTAAGAATTTGACATCTGATTGATGTATTATTTTATTTTAATGGATAGTTTATTTGCTTTAAAGAGAAAATGGGAATTAATATAGCTAAATTTCTGAAAAGAACTGTCAAGTAACTTCTCCAAATGACCGGCACGGGTCAGGTATCCAGTGACGTACCGCCACTTCGGGACAATTTCTCGGGATGCAGCGCCCGCGTGCTCTAGTAACCTTGTTCGCGACCTTAACATGCCTGATTTACAGGGTTGCGAAATGGCTTAAAGAGTCTCTTTCTGAAATGTGTGACAATTCACCAAATTCTTAAGTAAAAAATGCTTAACATTTAAGACAAAAATGTTTTACTGCCTGAAGCTTTGTCGCCTCTCAAATTTTCATAGACTCTCTGCTCCCTGCTATGCATACAAATGATGCTTGGTGATTCACCACCGCTCTAATTATCTCGTATTATTTGCAGACTGCTTAAATTGTAGAAATTCTGTAGATTTATTTTCAATCAGTATGCATGATTAATTAATTTATTTTTAATTTATAGGTAATTGTAAAGAATATATTTTGTTTATTATGATGTTTATTTGATCATTTGTTTGCATAATTTTATGGTAGAAGAAAGAAATACGAGTATCTGAACACGAGTAAATAATATTATTGAGTTATATTTATCAACCACCACTACATAAACAAAAGTGACTAAGAGTAAATGAAATATTTCTATGTTCGACGCATGCTCAAATGGCATTCAATTTTTAACGTATTAATAAGGCATAAAAATTTGCCCAATTAGACGTATACTATAAGAAATCGCGTCAATGATGTTATCGCTTATTATCTCAAAATAACGAAATGATAATATGTTTCAAAGTTGTAAATTATAAAACTAATGATGGGTAGTAACGATTGTTTGAAACTGTTAGTCATGCTTACAAGCACTTCGCTGCGAGCTAATGATTGTAAGTTTCGCCTTTCCATGGCCTTTCCAAGGTTACAAGACACATTTTAAATTACGCGTTTTCTACATTCTAAATCATTGTTTATTACAGTGTAATTATTAATCAATCATTATTGTTATACATTTTTATATAATACAAATATAGATGTTCAATGTAAAATATATCTACTCATTTACAATTAATATTTTTTTTTAGTTTTTTTTTAAATTTCCATATCCCCTCTTACATTTTAAACCAATTTTTTTTAAATTGGTGGAGTTTTTGGTGGTTCTGGTGGTTCTAGTGGTAAGTGGTTAATTCCATCTGGCAACACTGTTTATGAATCTTTTGGTGCAATCCACCGATCATTTTAGTAACGGTAACAATCCCTAGAGAGGATATACCTTCCCAACCAACGACTTTCACTCTAAAATATGGATGTAACAAATTTAAATTTATTTAAAAGTATAAAAGAAGTATAATATGTAAGACTCGTTTATTGTGTTTGCATTTTATAATTCTTCAAGTCACTACGAAATTGAGGAAATATTAATAGACGAATAATTTAGCAATCATTACTTACTGAGGCGAAGTCCTTACAGCCCAATGTTTAATCGTACCTAAAGTGCGAGACCTGCAAATCTGCTATTAAACGAAGTGGGTGCCAAATTGACACAAAAATACATACTAGTTTAGCACATAGTTCCATGAAAAATAGTATAGCACAAAGCGAGTTTCGTCTTAGTAATTTAGGAAACACTATAAATCAAAATACTCAATTAATAAATAATAATTATAAAAGATGTTGCTCATGTTGAAACAGTTATTTCTGATGCCTAAAATTTAGTTGATATAGTTATGGAAATAATGATTTCGTTCTTTGAGTACGTTTTCATATATTTAATTCTTAAACGTGTGGGATATACTAACCAACCAAGAAGTGCCTTGTGGGTGTGGTACTGTACTACACTATGCCTTTTCATGAATGTTTTCGGGTAAATATGCAAACAGAAATATTTCACCTGTTCTTATTTTTGGTAGTATGTAACAATGCTTTCTATCTTAAATATTCTCAATTCAGACATTATTTTCTCAGTTTTCATATTATTGTATTAACTGGTAAAAATCTTCGTTAATCTGAAGAGATCCCAACGATTCGAGTCGAAAAGTTGTTAGAATAAAACTACTGACATAGAGCAGGAAAAATACTTCTGAACCAAACAACACAAAACTGACAACACAGTTGCCGGATCTGTAACGAAAACTCAGGCGCCTCTCACATTCCAGGAGGCTGCATAGTTTTCTGAATGCATTGAAAATTAAAGATATAAATGTTTTGTATTTTCCGGATTTCTTGGGTATCTAGCAAATCCATTGATACTTCATACACGGCCGGAGACTGCCCAGTTTTCGTTTAATATTTGCGTATATTTGAAATTAGTAATATAGAAAAAATAGTTTTGTATTATTCATTAATAAATATGTTTACATTGATGTTCGACCATTGTTTGTCAAAAACCGTCGTTAATAAGAAATCAAATTATATTTCAACAGACCTTAAGTTATCAATATGTATTTAATAAATTTGGTTTTGAGTAATACGTTCCTGCTTTAAATTTGCCTGACATTCATCAAAAATACGCTTCAAAGTTTATAAACATTGATTTGAGCAATGTTTTAAGAAGTTATTAATCTTCAATTTACATATTTTAGACTACTTGATTGTTTTTAATTTGAAGTTCCAATAGTGTCACATATACGATACAAATAATTCCATAAAATATGAGCTGTTGTAGCATACACTTCGGATATTTCAAGGAGCTATTCAAATAATGAAATTGTTGAAAGACTGTAGATTTAAATTAAAGCAGAGAAACTAAGGAATAACCGTACAAGTGAGAAGAAACATATTTAATTTCAAGTAATTTGTTGAAATCAGATTTTCCCTACGAGGGTGGTATCGACCTGAGAGCCCATGAAATTTTGTCCGAAAATGTCCAAAAATATCGGAATATTAAAAGGCGACCAATATCTACAATGAAGATCCCACTGAATACAAACAAAAATATTAATGAAGTGGAAAATTAATTGTTTTATTATATAAAGCAACAAAATATATAGAGTAATAATAAATTATAAATTCGCTCCTCTTGTTTTTTGTATCCGTCGTTCGTCTATCGGAGTGAAGTTGTTTAGAAAACTAAAATTGAACTTCTTCCACAAAGACACTCCATTGCGCAAGAAAATAATCTCCCCAAAACCCATAGAACTTCTATGGCCACTTCTTAAAACAACACTCAACATTTTGTAACATTTTGCTGTAAAAAGGTTAGAAACTCAGCTACTCGAAAGTGGAAGTGTGTTCGATTATTGAAAATAGGTATATTTACGAGAATAATGGTGTATAAACTTTTTATCTTTAAGGCATTTACGTACAATTATTTGTGTTATGATTATAGGTGCTGTATACAATAGAGAAAACGTGAGGGGGTCGATGAAGGAAACAATTCTTCTAACCCTAGAAACGAGACAGGGGTAATATGTTACCCCACGTTGAATTTTGTTTGGAGTCTTCGCGAATGAAAGTTCGCGAGCGTGAAATTGTGTTTTCCTACTTTCAGGTTACTACTTTGAGGTTAGGGTTCCTCTGTCGCATGTGTTCGTCTGCCACTCTCGAAAAGGAAATTAGAAGTAACGAAAGGAAATTAGTGTAACGAAATACCCCTGTATGCATGTATGTATGTATGTATGTATGTATGTAAGTACGCCCCCTCCTAAAAATCTCTTCTTTTGCTCTCAACCATGAAACATATCATGATACTCTCTACTAGGCACTGTAATAAAAGTATAAACTTGCGTACGAGCAAAGCAAGAATAATTGAATTACTGAAATTAAACGTGTGTCCAAAGTCAGAGAACAGTAGTACATGCAAAACGGCATGCCACAACTCTGTCTTCCAAAAACACGGATTAAAAATGTTTTTCATGCAACATCAACTCATTATAAGTATGAAAAAATTTCTGTTTACTTTAAATAAACATTAAGTCACCTTATATTCACTTTTTTGATTAGATACTTTGAGGTAACAGATTACCCCATGTATCCACCTGCCGGTGTAGCATTCGTGTATCATTTCTAGGGTTAATAGGGTAAGATGAAAGAAAAAGATTGGGAATACGTTTAAATGAAGCATCATTCAACATCCCGCCAAATGCGCCAGTCTTATGTTTAAAGGGAAGCGCCAGTGCTTCAGATTTCTGCCGCGTTTAGTTCACTACCGTTACCGAACTCAAACATAAGTGACGGTACGGTCCTTTGATGGTTTTGTGCAACTTGTAAAATTAGCATTTATTGAGATGAATTATCATTTATCTTGTTTTGTGACTTTGTGATTCAATTTACGAGATCAAGACAGTTCTGTTATTTCTTTTGCATTGTGGCTATTTTCATTTTGATGGCGAGCGGACAGCGAAATTGAAAACAAGACACTTTGTTTTTTTGCATCAATTAGCAACTTGGAAACATATTTACGTCATGGTGAGTGTTTCATTATCTATCTAAAATGTTTTCAAGAAAATGAGAAAATGCTTATGGTATACTAATTGTTTTAGGTAACGATATAAACATACTTTTTAATGTCAACAGGAGTAATTAACAATTTCTATACTGAAACATGAGTTTTTTTATCAAACCTTCCTGAAATTTTGTAAATTCCAATGTGCGAGAACTACTAATATATAAATTCATATAATCATTAATATAAATCACATTTATTTCCTTGTCGTATGACACTATTACTTTTGAATTAGTCTGACATACTTGAATACACGAACGGTCGTGAATTTACATTATGAATCATTTAAACCCTCATTAACTTGCAAAGTAGGCGATCTGCAGCGAAGCAAAACTCAGCAATTCTGAAAAAGAGCTGCACACCGAGTGATTCATGGCAAGACCAGTGACACTGAGCGTTCGCAGCAATCCATTTCATGAAATTCGAGGTCATTACGTAATGCCGCAGGGAGCGCCGGGTTGGTCACGTTCCAAGAAAAATAATATTTGCGGCTTGCCCCACGATTTACATAAGAGGTTGCGGGGTGTGCGGACATTGCATAACCAGGGCGCAAACAGAAAATGCATAATTTATGAAGGGAACAGAGTTCGGCAGGCGGAACCGGAGAGGAGAGGCGGATTGGTGGAGCGGTGGGCTGCTACGGGCAGTCGAGTGACCTTCACTCGCTCTGGTAGAATCCGCGCAAATTCTTGAGTTCGCACTTTGGCTGAGGGTAGGGGTGGGGCGGGCTAATTCTTTACTTGGTAGAAACATCATAAGTGATAGGAGTGTAAGGGAAATTATCAATAGCGTAGCTACAGGTGTATTTGTCTGAATCTTTTCCAAGCAAGTGTACTTTCTCGTATAACTATTTCGTGAATAAATAAACTAATAAACTTAAACGAATATCTTAAAGCAACAAATAATGCAAAAACGATTCATTTTGGGTGATTAAGTAGCTAGAATGATGTACGAACTACTAAACATTACTGCCAACTGGAATGATTTCATATAAGAGAATGGAAGTAATACTTAGAAAAGGAAATTAATAATTTGTTTGTATTCTTTGTTTTTTTTTAAAAAAAGCTTAGTTTGGAATTATAAAAAGTTAGAATATTAAGCAATAATATATATTAATACAATAGGGAGTTATATTTTCTTTACCTTTAAAACTGGATATAATCACATAATTTACTTTCTATTGCCGAAATATATTTAATTTACCTTTAGGTAAAGTTTTCTTATCTGTAGTTGGGTGCAGTTGGGGTTGAATACACAGTTATTATAAAACTTACCTGTTTTTGGATACTAGTTTGTAGAATTTGAGAGACAATAATAGATCGGAAATGACAGAAACATGTCCTTTTGCTTTAATCCTATTACTTTATTAATTGCATTGAAGGAATAATTCAGAAAGGTTTTGCTGATAACCAGATGAAATTGATTGAACTTTCGATCCATTTCTTATTAGCATTGTTTATTTAGCGGCCGACCTGGATTACTGGGGTGGCTAGAGCGTTTCCGGACTCAGCGTCTCAGTCTGAAGAGTCGCGGATTGCGGATTCCGTCTGAAGGATTTCTTTGTGTAAATCGTCGATGACAAAAATTGGAGCCTTCGTCATTCACATAGTAGAATAACATGAGGGGGAGCTGAATCAACTTGACCGTAAAAGTATTTGGGACATAAACATGTGTTGGAATTTTACAAATACAAGAATAAGGTTATTTCGACATATCTTTACTTACTTTTATGGCTAATAACATACACAATTACATAGTACGTAGGTTGACTTATTTGACCCAGTTCTCCGTTCTCTCAAAAACTCTCCATGTAAAATTTACTTCCACTTTCACCAATACACCTGTAGTGTGAATCGAAGATCGAAGGAGAAATTAACTTAAAACAAAATTGCTCAAACACCTTTGCCTTTTGTACCCTAAATTCAACTACGCAATTATTAATCGGGTATAGGGCTTCCACACTTTAAGAACTGAACTGCGTGTGCGCGTGTGTGTGTGTATCGCCGCTACTCTCGTGATTTAATTTCTTTTGTCATGTAATGAACAGTAAAAACTCTACGTGACGTGTAGGGGAGTACAATGTGCGCATGTGATATCGTCTGTACAGACGCGAGTCACCTCCAAAACAGTTTTTCAGGAGAAAGTGTTTCATCTTGAACGGGACCATGAATCTCTGAGCCAAAACAGAGCTCCATATACCGACTAAAATTGCAAGATTCGCCTGTGAAAATAGTATCATTATTATATCCCCAATATACCAAGACGTACGTAGCTGTGTGCAGCGACCTTGCAATAAAATTACTCAACATCTGCAAATTAAAAAATACTTAACGTATATAAAGGCAATTTTACATAAAATTCCATTAATAAAGTATTTCATTATAATTTTTTTTGCAGTTAAAAGGCAACAGTTTGCTGTTGTCCCCACACAGATTACACTTAAGTGTCAGTACCGCTCACTCCCAAAGGGAATATGTCTCAAGAGTGCGATTACGAAAAGTTTCTGACAGAAGTAGAAATCGACGAGGTGTGTTGCCCATTGACCAACGGATTGCCCACGCGGGATTTAGCATAGAGCTTTGGGCGGAAGCTGGGGGCAGGGTTTGGGAACTGGTTCACTTGCGGTTGCCCGCCTGAGGGCAGAGTGCGCCTTCTATTCACAGAGAATGGAAATCGAGAATGGAATTAGTCGCGTTGGACATGTGACTCCCATCCTTGAGGCACCACATCCAATCTAGTGAAGAACGACTTCTAGTATTCGTTGTAATAACACATATGTAGTCGCATGGGATATAAGTCCACGAACGGAGCAAGTTTTCAGTGATCATAAAATTTTTTAAAAAAATTGATTTTACCCGTTTGCATTTTTTCTCGGTATCGGTAAATTTGCAACAAACCGTAGACTTCTCCTCTACCGAAGACTAATCCATTGTACCCGTTTAATGGCTTGAAATATAATTTTTATGATTATCCAAGGGATTCCATGTATAGTAAAACATGGAATTTGTTTTACCGTAAATGAGGTGTTAAAAAGGATGTTAAAACCTTAAATGTGAAATTTACTGCAGTTCGAAAAACGAATTTCACTGTTCATTAGATGCAGAGCAATCATTATTATTACTATTACTATTACTATTATTATTATTATTATTATTATTGTTGTTGTTAGGTTTTTGCTCATTAAACTATTAAATATAAATATGATGTAAATGTAATGTAACAATTTTATGAAGAATAAATAAGTAAATAAAGCAAAATAAGTAAAAATAATATAAAAATGATTAGTGATAGAAGGGATTCACTTCAGATGACAAGCATCTTTACACAAAATGTTAATTCAATGGGGTCGACACACTTCTTAAAACCTGCTTCTTGAAATATCTTCTTGACAAATAAGTCTTAAATTACAAACGACTGTAATTTCACCATGCACATACTGGTATCTGGAATATTAAATCCAACAGGTCCTCTTAGATCTAGCAAACATTCTCTTTGTCATGCATTTGTTAATTATAATGTCAATGTATAGTTTGTCTAAATACGATATTTTTCTACTTGAAGTTAACTGACAATTGCTGTAAACAATGATGCTCTTGTAAACGTCCTAATTGCAAGGGCAATGTTTTTGTGACAAATTGGAGGTAAAAATTTGCCTTCAAAGATCATAAGATTTTTGGCTATTTTCAATGTGACAAATAAAACAGACCAATAGCATTCATGCTGTCGAGAATGTGTGGAGAGGGAGGTTTGAAATATAATCTTGTAGTGGCGGTCATTACAACAGATTATTATGAATTTATTATATATTATTTTAAAGGAAGATGTTTTTATTTTGCTTATTTCGTTATAATTGTAAACTAGGATAAAACCGAAACAAACCGTTAATTATTTATGGAACTTCAGAATAGTGAACCAATTTGCAACTTCCATTGCAATTACTCTCGGATGTAAAAATGACATCACACCGGTGTTAACATGATTCTCTTGGGATTTATTCGAACTATTTTTTCTCACATCAAACGCGAATAAATACCGCTTCTATTATTAAGGGGTGTAACTGTTTTTCAATAATGGCGTAGGTTGGGTTACCAACGTAACGATATGAGCAATTCACTAATTTTTAGTGCTCATTTATAGCAGCAACGATATTTATGCGAATATATTCCGATTAGTACTATTTACTAAGTTTTCTTTGAGAAACAATTGATTCTTCGGTGTAACTAAGGTGTATAAGACAAATTTTAGTGGCGAGAGAAACGTGAATTGAGAGAATACAAAAATATACTCAGAAGTGAAAATGAAGTGCAAGTCGATACACACTTTTTTTGTAATTACTACATCTTTCCCTACATTTCTGATGCACGAATTACTTCCACTTTTATACATAACATCGTTTCTAGCACCACCTAAAACAAACAACCGAGAAAAAAGCACGAAATACTACGTCCAACTCTAAGAACGATAAACGCGAGACAACAGCGACACGTAGTATCGTGTGCAAAGTGGCGAAGGAAAGAAAAACCCTCTCATACAGTGGGAGTGGTAGCGGCCGGCGGGAGCGTTGCATACCGAGACGCGGGGAACACTTTGGTATCAAGCTATCAAGCTATTTCACTTGGTGAAAGTATGTAGACTTCCAATTGTCATCAAATATTTTACCATTATAATGCAGTCATTACAATAGGATGTTTCACCATTCATTTTTAATTTCACCCTTCATGAAAATCACTACTGTAATCTAGTTCGATTTTTGTTAGGTTGCTATTTAGGTTACTATTCTTTCTTTCCGTGAGTCTAACGGGCGAATTTTATTTTGTCTTTTATACTTTATCTTATTTCTGGCACCTACAAAATGCTAAAACAAACGAAGAAAAAGTTCAAAATTCAAAAATCAAATAGTATATGGCTTAGTGTAGGGATAACAAAATTTTGAAAACGTGCACAAAATTCACTTCTCCGCAAAGCACGTCATACACAGTTTTTAACTGTTTTTGACATAAAATAAATAAATAACTAAATCGTCGAACGACGTAATGCCTTGTTTACAACCTTTAAAAAAACAATGAAGATCGAGGTTAACTATATAAGTAAAGTGACATTTGCGGTGGCAGCGAGCGTGGAAGCAATACTTTATGGCCCCTAGAGAACTGGGGTTCGGAGGTCACGGGTTTCTGTTTTGATTAATTATTCTGAACGCGTCAACTGCTGTGGTCATTAGACTCTTAAGCGGCTCCATATTTTTATCGCGGGAGGTGGCGGTGATCTTCCCCCACTGGACGACGAGAACGGGCGTCAACCTACCCTTCGACTTTCGGGGTATATCCCTTACCAGGTATCTCCGCCCCCCCCCAGCCTGGATGAGCTCTCATCTCCTGACTTGTCTTGAGGCATCTGTATTAGTGAAGTGTAAGTTTGAGTGTAAGTAAGGGGTGAAGATAGGACAACGAAGAGGATAGGAAAGATCACGCGCGGTCCATGGTCCGTTTATTAGGGTACTACTCCGGCATTCGCGTGGCTTTGATCGAAAAAAACACGGAAAACTTCCGGTCAGGGTGCTGGAATTCTCCTCTAGACAGTATCTGGACTCGACCTAGCTATGTAACTAGTGTCGAAAATCCTGCCATCGTTTGGAACCCTAAGACCTGCCGGTCACAGGCAGTACAGTGGGCGTCTGTTAGAGCCGGAAACAAGGACTAGGGACTAGGGTGCCGCCCAACCTAACCATACCCTAGTGGCGTGGCGTTGCAGCTGCGCGGGAGGGGCTGGCACTAGGAAAGAAGTATCGTGTGCAAAGCGACGTGTGGGGGTGGCGGAGGAGGGAGAAAGAGCCCCTGCCACGCGGGGGGGGGGGAGGGGCGTACGTGGGCGCCGAGCGGGTGATTCAGGCGCGTATTTATGGCACCGAGGCTTTATGGCCCACCAGCACGGTCGCGTGCTCCGGCGACGACGGGGTGGGTGACACGCGGGGGTCGTAGGGAGGTGGGGGTGAAGGGGGGATGGTGATTTTTGTGAGAAGCGCTTCTAAAGAGCGGTAATTTTCTCGAAAAATTCTAGTAAAATTGTAGTTATTTAGTTTAGAGTGATTGTTTGTATTTCTTAAATGGTTCACAAGAAAACTTACAGGTCTCAAAAATTGTTATTTTGCAAGAAAACGGTGTATCCTGAGCGGATCTTTCCCTTGTTATTAAATAGTTATAAAAAAAATATGACGAAAAAAGTTCTGTGAAGACGATTATCATAATAATTGTAGATATAAAGATGTACAATAAAATGATGAATGGGGACGTACGAATATCGTTAGCCATCATATCACTGATAGTAACAGATCAA
Organism: Teleogryllus occipitalis; assembly: GCA_011170035.1. Lineage (NCBI taxonomy): Eukaryota > Metazoa > Arthropoda > Insecta > Orthoptera > Gryllidae > Teleogryllus > Teleogryllus occipitalis. The sequence goes on along the minus strand of BLKR01003517.1, from coordinate 52,573 downwards.
AATTTACCAATTCCGAGGAAAATAATTATGCATTTTCAAGTGGTTGTGTTACAGGATTTAACATTTTCTAAAGGATAGTTAAATTTTTACATTATTTCATGAATTTAATATTGTATGATTCGGTACAATGTACTTTCAAAAAGTTTAAAAAAGTATATTGAGAATTCTCTTGAAACCAAATAAAAATAGACTGTGGAGCCCTTTTCATCTGTCGCTGTTCGTATTAACTTTAAGTTGAGTACCGGAGAAGCGACGTTTAGTGGAGACTGAGCGCAGTCTTTGCCTGGCAAGAGAACGTGCAAGCGGTAGCACCTCTGATACTTGTTCCACACCGGGGTGTAATCCGCCAGGAGGGAGAATGGTTCCTGGTGGTGTGCTCGCCGCTACGTTAATTAGTCAGCCGTGACAGTAGAAACCGTACGTAAAATACCATGATAATAATTACCATGACATATTCTATGGTGAATACAAAATATCGTAACAGAAAAAAATGACGTAAAAATATTAGATCACGTATGCCACCATACCGATGGTAGGTGAGGCATTCATTGTAAAAATAACACCATTGTAGTTACAATGCGACAACATGAAAATCCGCGACAGTGAGGTTGAGGTCATTCCTTCTCCTTGCTCGCCAGGAGGAAATTCAGTGAAGAATACAATTACCATACAGTCCGAAAAATGACGTAAACATTATTACCATGGATGCAACGTTACCAAAGGTAGCTATCGCATACATTCTAAAGATAGAACAAATGGGAACACATTGAAATCCACGTCAGTGAGTTTGAGGCCATTCCTTCTCCTTACTCGCCAGGAGGAAATTCAGTGAAGAATACAACTACCATACAGTCCGGAAAATGACGTAAAACATTATTACCATGGATGCAACGTTACGAACGGTAGCTATTGCATACATTCTAAAGATAGCACAAATGGGAACACATTGAAATCCGCGTCAGTGAGGTTGAGACCATTCCTTCTCCTTACTCGCCAGGAGGAAATTCAGTGAAGAATACAACTACCATACAGTCCGGAAAATGACGTAAAACATTATTACCACGGATGAAACGTTACCAACGGTAGCTATTGCATACATTCTAAAGATAGCACAAATGGGAACACATTGAAATCCGCGTCAGTGAGGTTGAGACCATTCCTTCTCCTTACTCGCCAGGAGGAAATTCAGTGAAGAATACAACTACCATACAGTCCGGAAAATGACGTAAAACATTATTACCATGGATGCAACGTTACGAACGGTAGCTATTGCATACATTCTAAAGATAGCACAAATGGGAACACATTGAAATCCGCGTCAGTGAGGTTGAGACCATTCCTTCTCCTTACTCGCCAGGAGGAAATTCAGTGAAGAATACAACTACCATACAGTCCGGAAAATGACGTAAAACATTATTACCACGGATGAACGTTACCAACGGTAGCTATCGCATACATTCTAAAGATAGCACAAATGGGAACACATTGAAATCCGCGTCAGTGAGGTTGAGGCCATTCCTTCTCCTTACTCGCCAGGAGGAAATTCAGTGAAGAATACAACTACCATACAGTCCGGAAAATGACGTAAAACATTATTACCATGGATGCAACGTTACGAACGGTAGCTATTGCATACATTCTAAAGATAGCACAAATGGGAACACATTGAAATCCGCGTCAGTGAGGTTGAGACCATTCCTTCTCCTTACTCGCCAGGAGGAAATTCAGTGAAGAATACAACTACCATACAGTCCGGAAAATGACGTAAAACATTATTACCACGGATGAAACGTTACCAACGGTAGCTATCGCATACATTCTAAAGATAGCACAAATGGGAACACATTGAAATCCGCGTCAGTGAGGTTGAGACCATTCCTTCTCCTTACTCGCCAGGAGGAAATTCAGTGAAGAATACAACTACCATACAGTCCGGAAAATGACGTAAAACATTATTACCATGGATGCAACGTTACGAACGGTAGCTATCGCATACATTCTAAAGATAGACAAATGGGAACACATTGAAATCCGCGTCAGTGAGGTTGAGACCATTCCTTCTCCTTACTCGCCAGGAGGAAATTCAGTGAAGAATACAACTACCATACAGTCCGGAAAATGACGTAAAACATTATTACCACGGATGAAACGTTACCAACGGTAGCTATCGCATACATTCTAAAGATAGCACAAATGGGAACACATTGAAATCCGCGTCAGTGAGGTTGAGACCATTCCTTCTCCTTACTCGCCAGGAGGAAATTCAGTGAAGAATACAACTACCATACAGTCCGGAAAATGACGTAAAACATTATTACCATGGATGCAACGTTACCAACGGTAGCTATCGCATACATTCTAAAGATAGCACAAATGGGAACACATTGAAATCCGCGTCAGTGAGGTTGAGACCATTCCTTCTCCTTACTCGCCAGGAGGAAATTCAGTAAAGAATACAACTACCATACAGTCCGGAAAATGACGTAAAACATTATTACCACGGATGCAACGTTACGAACGGTAGCTATCGCATACATTCTAAAGATAGTACTAATGCGAACACATCAAAATCCACGTCAGTGAGGTTGAGGCCATTCCGTCTCCTCGCTCGCAAGGCGAGCGTGGAAGCGGCGACGGCTGCGCTGCTTGTCGCAAGGGGTTGTAGCAAGGGCGGCAGGGAGGGGAGGCGAGCTGCTTACGTGTTAATCAGCGGGCGACGGTAGCGTGACAGCCTCGTACAGCCCTGGGGACGCGTGCCGCCGCCACCGGAATATGACTCGCCGGTCTGATAACAGCCCTTCCGTGTTGAGAGTATTAGTGTGATAGCGGCTTTCGAACCATTGTTCGAAGATTTTTTTACTGCACCGCAAATATGAATTGTTTAATTTTTATGAGTCGTATCTTAAGTTGTTAAACGTGAGTCAGAAATATGGATTACCATGACTAAAAACGGCCGGCTATATTGAACACTTCATTGTTTCTACAAGAAAAAAGCATGCTAAGATTCTTTTGAAGTTAATGATAAGTGAATGTGGCCCATGTCCGTCTGCTATCGAGTATCTCATCTTGAAAGATGTGAAATGTCTCTCTGTTATAGCACTTAACTTGAGTATTTGAGACCCTGGCCGAAGGGATAAAAGGTACTGACTGTTTGCAACGTGACGAGCCAAAAAACAAAAAAACTTAAGGGATGATTTCTGCAGTTACGTTAAATGCCAAAGAACGTCTAAGAGACGTGTTGCGAAGACGCAACAATTAAAAAATGCTAGCGTATTGTTTTCAAAGTAAAGTAGAAATATAAAATTCTTCGAATTCAATTTTTTTTATTTATTTGCTTTCAGGCGTACATCCTCGTTTACAATGGGTTGGAATTACATATGATATAGAAGTACAGAATTGAGTTTAGTTTACAAGTTATATTTTTGGTTAGGATTAATTAGAGGAGTTGTGGGTGTGTGAATGCTTAGGGTGGGTCGAAAAAGTGTCTGGGGAGTTTCCTGCGGATACGTGCTCTATTTGGGGTTTGTTTCCCTAATTGGAAGTGGAGGGCTTGTGAGATTGAAGGGATTTTGTGGTAAAACTTAAGGGCGCTTTGCTTGATGTTGGTGGTAATGAGAATTCAAATTTGAACACTATATTTGAAGTGAAAACAAGCGAATTGTTCACTGTTGAGTCACACAAAGTCTAATTAATAATAACTTCATATTCCCTTAATTACGAAGATTTAATTAAATATATTTTATATTTTCAATCAGTTGGTTGATACTTGTAATCCCAGGATGTTCTACGCATCGTTTATTCGAATATAAGAAAAGTTTGTTTGACAAAATTATACTTTTTACTTTGTCGCTACTGCTTACGCAGTGTAGAGAAAGTATTGTAATGCTGCATCAAGACAGGTGAACTTTCAACAGAAAACTCTTATTGTCAGACCCTAGTAACAAAAAAGTGGATGAAGCTTTTCCCTAAAAATAGTAAATTACTGCGTCTAACACTTGTGTTCTCAGAACCTATGGTTGGTTCTTGATACCGAAAAATCGATTGACAGCAAAATGTCTGGCCGTCCGTTAACGCCAGCGCCTTAAACATTTAGCCGATTTTCATAGATTTAACAGATTCATTTCTCTTATTTAAGTAGTTTTTGTTACTGAATATGGCATTCCTAAATTGTTTGCTTACTTCGATGTAATCAAGGAAAGCTTATGTGAAATATTATTCTTTCTTTTATTTGCAATGTGCTGCAAATACTATAGAAGTTCAATTTATTCATGTTTGTTTCATTTGTAAAAGTTAGAAATTACTACTCTTCCTGGCTATCGAAATAAATGCATGTATACACAACAGGCGCTTCATTTGAATCGGCTGAATTGGACTTTTTCAAGTTTTAACTGAGATTTTAGTACGGCAGAATTTATAATTTCTGACATAGGCTACTAATAGTAAAATTATGTATTTGAATATTCCGTAATTATTTGCAATAAAGCGAGGAAATATGTGCTGTTATATCACTTCTAGTTTAAAATGGCTTACTTTCTATCAAGTACCTAAATCGCCGTTTCTTTTACAACTTATTTCTTATAAACTAATCAACTTATGGGAGTCATAATTAACATGATTTGATTTTTTATGAATGTTAATGACAGTTATTTTGACATACATGAATAAATATATGGGGAAATGAAACGTGTTCAGTTATATTTGAAAAGCTTAAAATGAATTGAAAAATGTAAGTTTGATTTGAGGGGGCTGATAACCCTTGATGATCAACGAAAATTCAACATCAATTCATATGAACAAATATCTTCTGTGTGCAAAGGGTAGCGAAGTAACTTTTAACGTTTTCGAGGTCGTTAATATTCGCCGAGCCACACCTCAAACTCTCCAATGCCACGAACTGGGCCAGATCACATTTCGATCTTTTCATGAAGGTTATTATTTTAGCTCGCTGACTTATGAATTCTCTCGAATAAAAATGTCGATAGAAAGAAAGCGAAAAGTAGTGAGTGCAAGAAGTCTGTTATTTTACCTTGAAATATGAGAGTGCGAAAACAAATTAGGTTTCATGAATACCTTCACTATGTAATTTGAAGCATTCTAAAAGTGGGACATCGACAACAATCGTACGAAATGAATACCTGTGTATATGAGATGGGAGTGGTTGTTTTCTTGCTCTCACATAATCGATATTTTTCGAGACTTGTTTCTCTTGATAAATAATTTCCGTTAGTTTTCAGAGTAAACAAGTGGTGCTACAACAGCACATACTTTATTGTATTATTTCTACATTTGCAATTTCTGAAAATTCAGCGAGTTCAACGAAAATGAGACCCGTGACATTCTTTTAAGCATCCTCGGAAAAAAAATAAAGAAGAAACTTAGAGTGGTTTATGAAATAGTTAATGTGTGGCACATGATTATGATTTTTTAATTGCCTACATTTCGCGCCAAATTACACGAATACTACTCATATTTTCGAAAAATTGCCCGTAAACGTTTTTAAAGATTAGTTTTTAAGCAACAGATTTCATTGAGGAAAAAATCTTTATCTTCAATATTATATTTGTAGGAAGACGCCCAAAAAATGCACTTTTGCAATTTTCAAAAAATCTGGGATATCAACCTGCACCATTATATTAAGCGTCCCATATGCTAACCAAAGCTGCTCATCGTTAGTCCTGCACTTTTTCTGGTCCTGTTCAATTCTACAAGCATCTAGAAAGTTCTTTGGAAGAGTTGGCAACCAATACAATGTCATCCGCGAATCGTAGATGAGGCAGCTTCTTTCCATTTATTTTTATCCCATATTTGTTGTTACAATTTAATTTTCTGAGTACGTCTTCCAGAACACAAGTGAACAGCTTTGGAGAGATAGGATCACCCTATACTACTAGTTTTTGTTGGAAAATTTGCCCTACTACTTCAGTTCATACTTTTCAATGAATCTTGCCTATTCCTTAAATAAGCCCCGGGGATATCAGTTTTGGAGAAAATCGGCTCGGCTGAACGGTTTAGCCGTCGACCATAGACGTACAGATGATTTGCCGTCAATAGGTTGTTCGGTATCAAGGACCCACAAAACATGGATTCTGAGTACACAACGTGCTAGAAGAAGTAATTTACGTTATACAGAAAATATTTACCAGGATCTGGCAATAAGCGTTGCCAACATTTCCCGGTGCACGATATAATTTTTTTTTTTTTACGTACGTAAGGGCAAAAGTTTCAAGAGAACGTTGCATACATTGTAAAGAATTGGAAAGCCAAGCGATAAAATTGTTCTAACATTGAATATCAATAAAATTAACATTCTCATAATGTGTAAAATGTGAAAATAAATATTTAATTTCCAGTAGCGGCCGAACACAGGTGGTGACAATAGTCAAAACAGGGGGGGAGGCAAATAGTTAAATCACGTTACACATGTTTACAAATCAAATTATTATTATTATTATTATTATTATTATTATTATTATTATTATTATTATTATTATTATCAGTATCAGATGTTGAGTATAAGCACACCACTGAAGTAGGTGTTTTCAATCTCTTGACAGGGTGTAGCCAGTGTTGTATCATTTGCCGCAAGTGTGTTATGACTTCTAAAGATTTTTTTTGACCTTTCAACATTAATGTACCTCGGTTGAAAGCGCATTTTCTCTCGGGAGAATGATTGCATGGCAATGGAGGCGTGAGCCCTAAGTAAGGAGGTTATTATAACAATTATTGTTCTTGTGCTCTTTACGGAGCGCCAAAACTATATCCTAGAAGACGCTGGTAACGAAAGATCTAATGAAATGGAAACCATGGCCTGACGAAAAAGCATACATGTCTAATTTTACATCGTTTCGCGGCATCTGAAATTACAGCTCTTTGATTTGTTATTGAATTATTTTTGAAACACAATTGTGGTTACCAGATTTCCCAGCTTACTCGAGATGAGAGACGATACGGATAATTTTGCTGAAATTCAATTTATGGATGTTGGCAGCGTGTCAAATGAAGTACAGCCTATGTACTCGTATTGTTACTGGATCTAAAAGAAGTCAAATTCAGTTTTAATTTATTTCGTAGTATTAGAATAAGTTCATGCGAGTTATCACATCTTCACATATTTCAATAAAACCTGTATATTTCAACAATGGATAGTTGAATATATTTATACCGAATGATATATGATGTAGATTGATTGCATGTAAATATTACTAGACGAAATGCAAGGAACGTAATCTTATATTTTGTCCTAACACACATTTTAAAATTATTTATTTATAGTTGCATCGATAGGTTAGCGACTAAGCAGATAGATACATTTTACAATCACACCATAAAATTAGGAAATATACTCGTGATTAAAATTGGTGTGAAAACAAAGCAAACAACATGGGCATAGTAAGTAGTTCCTCCAAATGCCACTGTAAATATTTATTTATTTAAATAAATCAATAGTTTTCTTTTCATAATCTTTAGAATTAAGAATCTAATCGTGCCTACCTTCCATAATGTTTTTTTCCTGGTGCTTTTGTATAGTGCGCAGTAAATAAACTGTGTGTTTTACATTCAGAAGAACTTTACAATGTTTAAGCATCAGTAGGCATTAATTTGGAGTGTTCCGTTCTCAATCGTGTAATGACAACCTAATATTTCCGTGATAATTCTTTGAATAATTGTGTTGGTGATTTTTTTGTGCAATTCACTAGCCTTCTTCGATTTCCATCTTTCGTACCAGATACTTTGTATTTGGTTAAATATATGACTTCAGCAGTCCAAAATTTCCAGCATAAATCTAAAATTTATTTTTAATGAATATCGGTTGTACATTCAGGAAGGTACAGCGTGCTTTCTTCTGTTTGAAAAATGTATACAATTCAATTTTTTTGTCTACAAAATCTACACCTAACATCAGTCCTTGCGAAACTCCATCTTTCTACAGGGAAACGAAACATAGCACACACAAGTTCGTACCCCGCGCCCGCGCGCTTGTGCGTGGCTTTCCGAGTCCCACGGCCGGAATAAATTAGAGCCCCGCCCCGCGCCGCGAGCCCGGCTAATTAGTCGCGCCCCGCGAAGAGTCGCGCTCCAGGGACCCTGCCCCTCCTATCCCCGCCCTCTCAGCCCCATCCCGCCCGCAAATCCTGCCGACCCCGCCCCACACCCACCCCGCCCTGCAACCACCTCGCCCCGCAACCACCCCACCCTGCAACCACCCCGCCCCGCAACCACCCCGCCTCGCAACCACCCCGCCCCGCAACCACCCCGCCCCGCAACCACCCCGCCCCACCCAACCACCCGCGCACGCGCCGCCACACCCACCTCGTTCCGCCCACACCTGCCCCGTCCTACCTTGCCCAGCTCCGCCTCGCCCGCCACCTGCGTCCGCCTCGCCCCGCCCCCGCGTCCCGCCCTACCCAGCCCGCCCCGCCCTACCGCGCCCGCCCCGCCCTACCCCGCCCGCCCGCTCTATCCCACGCCCCCGCCCGTCCCGCTCTACCCCGCCCGCCCCGCTCTACCCCGCCCGTCCGCTCTACCCCGCCTGCCCCGCACTTTCTCGGCCCGTCCCGTTCTGCAGCCCCCGCTCTATCCACTTGATCCCGCTCTACCCCGCCCGTCCGCTCTACCCCGCCCGCCCCGCTCTATCCCGCCCGTCCGTCGCTCCGCTCTCCCCGTCCCGCTCCGTCCCGCCCGCCCCGCATCGCTCGCCCCGCCTTACTCCACCCGCCCCGCCACACTCCACCCGACCACCGCACCGCCCCGTCTCTACACCCCCGCGCCGCCGCCCCTTCTTCACCCCTCCGCTTCACACCATCCCGCTTCACTATACTCCGCTTCACTATACTCCGCTTCACCCTTCCCCGCTCCACCGCAACTGGCTTCACGCCACCTCACCCCACTCCACCTCACTCGCGCCGCGTCGCCGACGAATCTTGCAGATAAGCGCGAAATGAAAGCGCCTCGCTGCCGCCAAGTGGAAAGGCTGCCCGGGGACCCCCGCCCCCCCTCGCTTACACGTGGAGGAGCTGCACAGAGGACGCAGAGTGAAGCGGTCGCTGCGGAATGCGATGATACGCGAAACGTGCTGAAGAGGTGGCGAAGGTAGCATTCACGGCGGAGGGGTGAGGGTTACAATAACAGAAGAAGAAGATGGTATGTGAATGGGAGAAGAGAGCATGTTACGGGGAGAAATTGTAGTGGAGAGTTGTGTAGGAAGTAGGAGAATGGTAGCCGGAGGGGGGAGAGGGGCATGGTGAAAAAGTATGGAAATATAGGGATGAGGAGTGGGGGAGGAGAATTGTGGAGACGGGGAGGGAGAGGAAAAAAGGGTACAGAAGAAGGCACTGATAACAAGGCATGAGAAAACGGGGGAAATATACATTTATGATAGGAGATGCTGCTACACACGCAGTGCACATGACATATTTTTATGAATTAATATTGTTTACACCCTACAGAATCACAATGAAAAAGAATCCCCGAAAATCTGGGAGAAAACAATCCTCTTTTCTGTATCTTAATCCATAATACTATAGCATCTAATTAAGACATGAAATATGTACAAAACCATAGTTTACCAGATCATTCAAAGTTTAATCGTTCATTTGGTACAACTGAATATTTTACTACACATCATGAGCATCTTCGAATGAAATGCGGCGTAGATCCCGCGACTTGATTTTCATCTCATTGCCTGTTTTTGCAGTAATCGCATTGTATGTTTCCTTTCAGTAACCATAGTCTTGCACTTTGAAAAAATAAACTTCAAAACACTTTCATAATATACAAGTATTAGTATTTTCTGAGAATTCATAATAAAATGCACTTTTTGTCTGGTTCTAGAGTTTACTTTTAGTTTCAATTCATTTTAAGGAAACAAAATGACTTTGACTTAAGTTGTCCTTACCGCCGAATTATGAAAAGGATGGATATTAATTTTCATGAGTTTAGGTTAGTTGTAGACAACTATAATTGACTTAAACTTAAGAAAATTAATATCCATCCTTTTAAATGATTCTGGACCGCAGAATTGTGATGATATGGATAGGATATAATCTACATTCTTTAAGGAACCTCAAATTACCACCAAAAGAAATGACAAGTGGGGAGTTGATAAAATAGATTGCAGTAAGACTTAACTAATCAATAAATTTTTAACGATTCTATTTTATAAATCTCGTGAATGTGAAACGTCTAAATTAATTATTCGAGTCCAAGAAACTAAAATCAAGATAACAATGTTTGGAATATAATTTTCAAAGGGTGATGGAATACACTAACGTGTTCTTCTGATCATTCACGCTCTATTATGAGCCAAAATTGTACAAGGCACGAACAGTCTTTGAAACGATTCGCCAAAACGAGAACGATGAAACCTACAAGAGGTCACCAACAGACCGAAAGAAATTTCCATTGTTATGGCTCGTCTCACGCTCGGAACAGGGCAAGTCAAATTAATCTCTCGAAAACTTCGAAAGACCCAGCGACTGGAACAAACCTCACACAGCGACGGAGTGTCTCTGAGCAAAGTTCATTAGGAAAATTGCTTTTCTTCGTATGCTAATGGCATTGTTTATCGTTGCGGAGGAATCGAGAAACTAAAGGGAGGTCGCCAAAGGAAACGATGCCCATGCGAGGGAAAGCTGTGCGATAAGCCACGACGACTTTTGATCCTGTTAGGAAGGAATAAATTCGGAACCGAGGGAAGGCCTTTGAACAAGTGGCATCAAAGGCAATATGAAGAGAAGAAAATTGAAGCTGTTTCTGCAGAGAACTCTGCAGGAGAGGGGCTGTTAACTGATGTGGTGCAGGAATTTCTCTGCTATTGACGAAATGTTTTGATTTGTATAACTCAGACCACTTACATTAAAGATAGTAGTTGTACGTGAGTAGTAGTTAAATTTTATGAAATATTTGAATATTCCTTTTCATATATTTTGAATTCATTTCTTCAGCAAGCTTGAATATTTCTTCAATTCCTATACAGTGGTAAACATGTCAAAAGTGAAATGCCTTAAATGTGAAAGAACACGTACGCCGTTTGCGATCTTCTCATCTACAAGAGTATTTACTTCGTTTGGGTTGTTTTGGCATTTACTTCTGTGGAGAAATATGTCTTGTAATAAACTCAATTCAAGAAGCGTTAGTTGTGTTACTCAACTTGAAGGTACTCTTTTTCAAAAAAATTTAGTCGCAGTTTAAAATGCGAAGACAGTTAATGTGTTTAGAATTTTTACTGCAAATCTGTTTTTAAACAACTTAACAACCGACCTAATAATATTAAGGCAAAGTATTGTAATCCACGAAGTACAACTGGCATCCGAAAGATGGTACAGCAACCGCTAAAGCGAGTGCATTCTCAGTGATGTCTTCAGTCGCTGTCTGGAGGAGAATTCTAGCGGCTGGCTGCTCTGATCGGTAGATTTCTGTGGTTTCTCCGATCAACACCAGGCGAATGCCGGAACAGTACCTTGACAAACGGGCCACGGACGGCGCGCGATCTGTCCTTCCTTTTCCCTGTTCTATCCTCTCCTCTTACACACACACACACACACTTACACTAACATGCACCACGCTATCACATATTGCGGGAGACCGGTCGGGAGCTCAGAACTTGTCCCGGCTGTGGCGGTGCCCCGCTGGTGGGAGTGTCCTGGTTAGGGGGAAACCCCACTAGCCGACGATAGATCGGCGCCGGATCTCGCCATCCAGCGGGGGAAGATCACCGCCATCTCTCGAGAGAAAAAACATGCACTACACTAACGGGAATAATGACCAAAACACTTGATGCGCCTGGAAACACGAGAAAATCAATCAATCAATCTATCTCAGTGATGTCAAGGTCCAGGTCTTCAGAGGGAGTCATTGGCGCTGGTAATATGACAATATCACCCCTCGACGTGGTGGATCACCTCGCCTAAAGAAAGCAATGGGCAGTCATCTTGGACGCTTTGATGCTTTACACATGAAATACGATTAGGCGGGATTTAGATAAATAAATTTAAGAACATTTGTTGTTGATATTTTTTTTATTTTGATTTTTCTGTGCCTATCTTATTTACATTCGATTCTACGTTGATAATGTCAGGTTCTAGAGATCTCCAGAGACCATTTCGTAAACTATTTCTCAAATTTTCAATACTTATCGAACCCCTTGCTTGTTTAGAAGCAATTTCATTATTGTAAATGCTTGTTCGTAGACATTTGCTACCATACATAGATATTATTCGTGCAGCATTATGTATTAAGTTTGGAAGTTGTGATTTATCGAATACCTTGTCAAATTATATTACACTGCCTTCGGAGAGCAGGGTTACTTGTTTCTTTTTTTTCCTAGGGCTTTTATCCAGCCGACAGCCGGTTGCCCTTTACGTCCCGAAAGGACGCATATTCGACCATTCACTAGACAAACACTCTTGCGGGCTCCTCTGATCTGGGGTCAGCAGAACGCGAGGCCCTCCGCGACAACACACACAAAGTCAAGGGGCAAACAGCCATGCTCAAGGCGGGACTCGAACCCGCGACCCTTCGGACCGAAGCGCTGAGTCGGTACTCGCTCTTAGCCACTTCGGCCATCCAGGTCGGCTACTTGTTTCTTTTTCCGACGCTATTTGCGCAGAGAAGCTCATAGAATGCCACAGTGGCACGAATCGTGTCACTACCACCGGTAGGGGACCTTGACATCACTGCCACACGTGATGACAGTATCACGATAATTTCTTCTTCGAACTTAATTAACGAGAGACATGCGTGATATGTTAGTTTATATCTTTCTAAACGTATTTCTTTAGTTTATATTTACTTTTTATAACTAGATCTAGGAATTTCATGCATGTTTTGCATGTTTTTTTGTTAAGGGTCACATCTTCCTGAAACTTGAAATATCTATTTTTCATGGCAAAATATTAAAAATAAAGTAAAAATGTTTTGTATATAATGCATATTTTGCAAATTTTGAGCTTTGTGGCATATGAATGAATGTATGCTTTTGCATATTTTTCGACCTTTTGCCTAAAATAACACTGATATAATAATTTCCACGTAAAGTGCAAGTCATTAACTTTTTTGTTGCTTTAAAGTTTTTAGTACCCTGAGTTTCCGACTACTGACGGCCAGTGTCGCTGATGTATTATCTGCTGTCATCGGTTGTCATTGGTTTATTGCCAAGACTGGACACATCACACTTTCTTTTGGCACCCTTAGATTAACCTCGCATGGCACGACATTCTCTTTCCCTAACCTTTCCTCACAGAAAGGATCTCCCACCCTCCCTCCCTTGCTTATTTTCTGTTTCTCTACGTGGCAAAAAGATGTAATGTCATTGTAAAATACGTTTTCTTGACCAAATGCTGCACATCTTAAGAATTTCTTTACATATTTCAACATTTTTGTGGCATGTTTTCATGCATATTTCAGGGCTTAAAAGTTTGCATAAATATCCTACCCCTATTTACAAAATTGATGTTAGCTGATCTATGAATAAATATTGTCTCTATATGTAGTAAATTACTTCCTCTAACACATTGTGTAGTGACAATACAGGTTTTATGGGTCTTCGATTACTCTCGAAAATCGATTGATGACAAAATGTGTGTCTGAGTAACGCTAGCGGCTAAACCATAAGCAACATTTTTACCAAAATTTTCATTTCCCAATCAATCTGGATGATGTCGGGGCCCCTTGAATTTGAAAAAGATGTTTTAATTTGGGGAGGGGGTTACTTTCAGTGATGCCCCTGGGATAATTTCAACATTTTCAGAAAAATGGCACCAATTTGTTTTGCTTAAGTTTTGACCTTGGGTGGCGTAAAGAAGGGTAATATTGGAGGTAATTTTTGAGAAATAATGTGCTATGCTCACAAATTCTCTCAATGGTAACACTAATTTATTAAAAGTACTTCCAATTTAATCATGGGTTCGACGTACAACATATAACTCCTTACTTGTTGCATGTGGACGTGTAATTCTATACATAGTCACGATTCCTGGAAGTTCTATTGTTTGAAACCAATTATTAGATTGATGGCGACTAATATAATTATCAGAATTTAACATTTTTTATACATATTACAATTCTATTGAGCTCATACAAATTACTTTTTTTCATATACTACATTAAAATACAGTACGGGTTTGAATACAGTTCGTAAGCTTACTACAATATCTTGTTAGATGTCTTCCCGAACGACCAGCAGAATATGGCCATGGAATCCTTGGTACTCCAATTCTTGCTTTCTTGGCTATTATTAAAATAAGTTACAAAATGTTCCAGAATGTCCTCAACGATTTGATCTTAATAGGATTTAATATTTCCCATAAAATCAATACGCGGTCGCGACTTTACCTATCTGTGTTTCGTATGAAACACCTACTCGCGACTGTCTTATCTTCAGCTACTTGTTGAAAAATCCTTCCATCTACGGAGCTTCCCTAATATATACCCCCTCGAAACAAGGAATCTATTTTAATTCAAACTTTCAACTACTACATTAATAGAATCTATAATTACAATTCCATACTACTATTTTAATAAGCTATCAAACTAATAATAAATTCCCTCCTCACTATCATTTCAATAATATTCCAGCCTATGCTGAAAATCCGTTTACGTGTGTACGCTAACTTCACCAACCGTTTACGTGTGTACGCTTCAATATCTTTTCAGAGAGTGATTACTTGCGCCCTTCATCAAGATCGCGGCTATCAATGCCCTCTTCACACCTTCTTCATAAAACATGTTGGGGCCGTGTCCAATAGCACAGTGTTATGACACCAAGCATGGAATATTACGCTTTGTTGATCCGTTGCCCTAACAACGCGAACTCTTTGACTTCCGATTTTGCAAACAATGCCATTATTACTAACGCCGGATGCCAATTTTATCTTTCAAACTCAGTGTCTCAGAAAAATTACTAAAGCTCCATGGTTTATAAGCAATGCGCATTTACATAGAAAATTAAAAATATAATCAATTCAGGACTATATTATCAAAATTTCAAAAAACTTTTATGATTTACTATCAGAATCCCCAGTTACAGCAGCTTATCATCTAGGTAAGAATTACAGACACCCACAGAGAATCCACTCACGCTATCCTAAGGACATTTTCAAGCCTCCTTAAATATCAGAAAATATAATCTTTGTCTCTTTCTCTCTCTCTTTCTCTCTCTCGCTCTCTCTCTCTCTCTCTCGCTCTCTCTCTCGCTCGCTCTCTCTCTCGCTCTCTCTCTCTCGCTCTCTCTCTCTCGCTCACACACACACACACACACACACACACACACACACACACACACTCAACAAAACTTGCCCAGCTCGTTTTTCTTTTTATTATATTATTTTATTGACATTTAGACCTGAGGATAGTGCGTTATAGTTACTGAAATCATGTATAAACGCCCTTGAAAGGCAGACATGTCGAACAAGGAGTAATAAGATTTTTAAAAAATCTTTCGAGCTTTACCCAAGATTCTTGGCTTATCACATCAGAGAAGCATTTATTGAAAAGTAAATAAATGCCTATTTTAACTTTCCTCACACATTTTTGTAGCCAAATATCTGCAAGATTATAATGATATAATAGAACATTCAATTAGTTTTACAGATAGTATATTATAACTTTTAATTAGGAATTATATTAAAATTAGGATGATTAACATCAAGATTTACATATTTTTATAAAAATCAATTTTCGACAATACCACTGCATTCATACATGTAGTGGTCTTTTATGACAATTAATTCGCACACAATAATAAGACATTGATTATAATATAAATTTGGAAATATTGAATCAATGAGAAAAAAGGAATCAATCAATCAATATGAAACAATGAGAAAAAAGAATAAAAGATATAATAAGCATCAAATCTCGTCCGTGTGGTGTTATGAAATCACATTAATGTAGTAAATGTGTAGAACAAAAAGTCAACTGTAGAAATTAAACCAAATTAGAAATTTATGTTGTATTTGAAACAAGTAATTCTAGTTTACTTTCAAAGTTAACAATTTTTAAAATTTCATCAAAACTGAGAAAATGAAAAGAATTTTTTTGGAAAATTAAAAATTTAGAGAAAACACATACTTAAATTCATGGTATTACCGCAGTCAATAATGAAAATGGATATCGAACAAATTAACAGTTAAAAAGGCATAATAACATCCATAGTATATGCTGAAAGTAGTTAATTATAAATACTCCAAACCGAAGTGCAAATAATACTCTATTGCTGGTCAAACTAACTGACATACTACTGTTGTATGAGCATGTGAAATATTTTCGTTTGAAATAATCGTTGAGCCGAATTATCTCTCAGAAGTAACAAGACCGCTTCATTAAAAGCTCCCTGCTTCATTAATAATGAACAGATACATCAAGAACTTTCTGTTGTACCATTAAAAACTTGAATAACTAAATTAGCATCAAAATTCTATACTAACGTAGATTGCAACTAAAACATTTTCACTCTGAACATCAGCTTACCAACAACCAAGAATTAAAACTCGTCATGCTAAAGACTTGTTACGTCCTACATAATTCGCTGATAATAATTTCAAACCGAATACAGAATTATTCCAATTACTAAAATGTACCAACTCAAATTGCTATATGAAGATAAAAAATAGAAAATTATTATATGTCTGAGATTTATAAAAGTGGTAACCTCCGAAATGTCCATGTGTTATTCTACAATGTAAAAAAAATGTGTAATTTCCATACGTATGAACTAAATGGAAAACAATTATGTATGTTTGAAAATCCTGGAAACACTAAATAGGTCGAACAAGGATTAATAATTTAAAAAATAAAAGAAAGAAAGAAAGAAAGAAAGAAAGAAAGAAAGAAAGAAAGGTGGACAATACTCTTGATTCTGTATTGAAATAATCTGCTTGGCCGCTCTTTGTGTAATATGAATTGGAAAACGTTTATCTGGAAACATTTTTTCTTATTCATAGTATGGTCTAACTTAAGATACGAGTATCTTTATGTTCTGTTCTTGAACTAAACAACATGCGGATGAAATAAAAATGGGTATCTGCTACCCTCTTCCCCGCTAAATACTAATCGAAAAGTCCAGGATTGTCGTAGACTTGATACATTTGGTACAATTTCATCAAGGAAATAGTAAGATCTCGAAGTATCTTTCAGGAAAAGGAGGAGAGGACAGTAGAAATACGAGAGCGAGGTTGTGGTTGTTACAGGGAAAGAAGATGCAATGTAGGATTCATGATGGTCATGCGGAGATCTGAGAACATACGGGATAAGTTGGTATTAATGAAGAGGGTAAAGAGAAATAGAGACATGTGACGATGGAAGTGGTCAGTCAGAAAACATGAAAGTACAGAAAATAGAGGAAGAAGGAGGTACCTTCGGATTCGGAGACGTTAGGGAGGATAAAATAGTAAATTTAATGACGAAGACCTCCAATATTTTTCAGTAGTATACATACCTTTTACGGCTCTCACACTCAACCAATCTTTATAAATGAAGTCTATAATGAAAGAGAATTTCAAGACGACGTGGCGAATTGCACATTATCTTTAAAAATATGATGATTTGTTGAAAAAATTCATATAAATATACAAGTAAATGAAACCCGCAATACTTGGCAGAATTGTTTTAATGCTTATCGTTAAATAACTCCTAGAAACCAACATTTTGAGGCCAAAAGTCTCAAATAAAAGTTCTCACATTGTAATCTTCAGGATTAGATCTTCTTAAACATTCTATTACATTTTGACTGTTTTGACGCTTCACGATTCTACCCCACCTGTTCAGAGACGTGCAGAATCTGCAACTGTATATGAAATTAAACTAATTACTTGATTTTCTACGTAATTGAATTACACGGGTGTACCTCTGTGCTCGGTATTTACGTTAAATAAGAATAGTTTGTATTGACAAGGTTGTATTGTTATCAATTATAATAATATCAATTATATAAAGTGGCATATGGAACAAGTGACGGATGATAAGAGGGTTGTGATAAAAAGATACATTACGCGTTTAATATGGAAATGGAAAAATCGGGAAGAGGATGGGGTTTAGGACGCGAGAGTTCTCACACGGGTACGCTAGTTTAGTTTAATAGTGGAGGTGGGATGGTGTAAGATATGTGGATGCGAACGAGGAATTTTGAAATGAGGAAATAAAGAGAGTAATGTACGAGAGAGGAGTGGAGTTTCTAAAAATGATTTTCGTAATTATGTGAATATGTAGTGTAAAGAAAGCAGAATAAGCAGAGACGATGTATGTATCAATGTATGCGTATATTGCTATGTTGTGTTTATGTCGCGAATATTTATTCCTGCCTGCGATATGACGTAATATTCTCGGAAAATACATCTCATAGCTCCCGGACTTTTAGATTACAAACAAGAATTGTACGAATAATAAGCAAATCTTAACTACGAGATTCTTGTAAGCCTCTTTTGATTAATCAAAGAATTTTACCATTACCTTGTCTCTTGGTTTACTAGTCAGTGGCTTTTGTCAAAACTGACTTAAAATTTCAGGATATCAGAGGTATCAATCACAATTAATTTTAATCATGAAGTAGCACAAGATCTCTGCTGCCACTGGAGAAAAATGACTTACTCAAGGGCGCGAGTATATTCTCAGCAAATGTGGATGTCTATAACACTCGACATTATAATTGTATTCATCAGGTCGCAGTAAGAAGAGCTCACTCCAGAAGTTCACTTACAACACATTCACATTATTTTACAAGATGTCATTAAATGATTAAAATCGATACACAAGTTTAAGTCCCAAGTAAAATATTTTTCTGTTGGATAACTGTGTCTATACAATTAGAGACTAGTGAGCATAAAAAAGGAACGAACTATTAATTTTAACACTGATATTTAATGTATTAATTACTCTTTGGACTGTATAATTCTGAACAACCTCTAAAAAGTATTGTACCTCAACTTCTGGATCCCCATCTCGAACAGGTGTTTCGTCCAGTTTCTCTGATCTTTTGAGCGATTTGCCATTACAAGTGGTTTTATTACACCGGAGCGAATATTTTCTCATCAATTCTTAACGAAATAATAGAAGACATCTCCGTCAATTTAATATTAAGTTGACGGAGATTACTTTCATTATTTCATCCTGTAATTACGTCAATTATACCACATTAACATTTCCACAATTTATTAATTTTTACCAAAAAGGCTGATCTCCTTTTGTGTTCAGAATTCAACATACATATGGCTTAGGATAGGGGTCTGAGAATTTAAGAAAACGTGCAGAGTATACACTTCTCCCCGTAGCACGTTACACGTTTAAATGTTTTTGCCGTTAAATAAATAAATGTTGATAACTTCCAAAGTCAGTATGACTGACGATGATGATAACGTCTGATAATGACTTTGTGTCTTCGCCTGCGCCGACGCGAGGACGCAGGCATCTCAAATACTATATATATTATTTTATGAAAACAAGTAACATGTACGTCGTTACATTTTACAATGGTACTCTCAGTATGGTGGGGCTTCAATAGCTTGTGCTCCATAATAATACTAGAGAACTTGGCAGACGTTCTGCTCTCTTTCCTCACTCTCTCTTTTTCCCTCTTTCTCTCTTCCCCCCTCTCTTTTCCTTTTTTCTCCTTCTTACTTTTACCTTCCCTCTCTTTTCCACACTTTTTCCTCCCTTTTCCCTTTCTCCTTTTCCATTTCTCCCTTTTTCCATCACTCTGTCTTCCCCTCTCTTCCCCCCCTCTCTTCCCCCCTCTCTTCCCCCTCTCTCTTTCCCTCTCTCTTTCCCTCTCTCTTTCCCTCTCTCTCTCTTTCCCTCTCTCTCTCTTTCCCTCTCTCTATCTTTCCCTCTCTCTCTTTCCCTCTCTCTCTCTTTCCCTCTCTCTCTCTTTCCCTCTCTCTCTTTCCCTCTCTCTCTCTTTCCCTCTCTCTCTCTTTCCCTCTCTCCCTCTTTCTTTCTCTCTCTTCCTCTCTCCATCCCGCGCTGCTCGCTCCTCCTGGCCTCCTCGGCCTCGCGTCACTTGGCAATGCGCAGCAACAATTAAGCTGGGTTCTCACGCTATCAAGCACTCTTCCAATTTCAATTTCAGCTTTTACAACATGTTGGCATGAATAAAAATAAGTATGTGAATATGAATAAAAAAATACTGATGTTAATGACTCAAACTTTTCTTCGAACTGGACAAGTAGAATAATGATAATAACCTGCGTAAATGAAATGTTTAAATACAAAATTCTTGCACCTGATGTAACAGAGTAGCCGTAGTTTACATTTAGCCTGTTGGGTTCAGTTATTTTTCAAAACGCGACACGCAATAAATGGAAACGTATCGCTTAAAATAAGAAAATTCGAGAACAAGCCCTGATTTTAAATTCCTGATATCAAAAGAGCAAGATGAGCCTTAATTTTTTGTACATGAATTATTTTACTTGGAAACAACATTCTACAAATAACCTGTCAAGAACTTGTTGATACAATTTCTTGAAGAACACCGCCCTCCTAACTCAACGTGCGTCGTTCCGGTCGCGTTCACAGCATACAGTCGTCGTTACCCAAAGATCGCGTATCGTGACTGCGAGCAATTTTTCACTTTCAACACCCCTTCCCTTCTCCTCCCCTTCCCAGCCCCCCTTTATCCCCCCTCCCTGAATTGCATCCAAAGCACAGCGCGTCCACTGCTCAGCCTAGCGTGATAACGTGTTTGGGAAGGCTAGCGGTGCGTGGTATCTGCATGTATAGGAATCATAAATAACATCCCCTTGCACTCGCGGGGTAAGAATCCTCCACATGAAAATATCGAAGTTTATTTTCGGGTCAGAGCGAAGCAGACGGAGTGGGCTCGCCGGAGGCAAATTTACATAATTAAAATTTCAGGGAAAGCTTTGTCAATGTGCCGGCAAGCCGCAGCTCCACGCCGCGCCGACCGCCCGGTGATCATAAAAACATGGCGGCGAGCTTCATTAATTTAACATGGCAACCAAGCGAAAGGGGGTTGGGTTTTATTTCATTAGCTTCCACATCTCGCATGCGGTCGTACGTGATGATACACGAACCCGGTCTCTTGGAGCACGCTGCGTACATACAAGTTCCCAAGAATCCAGTTGGTGATACACGTACTGGTTAGTTCGTTCTGTATTACGACGTACGTTGTAGTGAGAGATGGAAGTACAATTTTACTCTCGTGTATGCTTAGGGCCATGGCGGATATTTGGCTTCCACACGTAACAAACAATTCGATCTATTATCTCAGTTCGTCGAATAGATTAAAGGATTGACAGGAGTGGTGGTTAGATATTCTTTAAAGAAGGATAAAACAAGGAGTAGCCCGGGGTAGCCCCACGGGGTATCTCCGACCGTTTAGGAAGGAGCGTTATCTAGACTCGACAGGTTGCAAGAAAGAATCCCTCCTCGGGAATGGGTGTTTGAGTGTTGGGTATTAATGAATGTACGAGGATATACAAAAATATTTGGGGGGAAATTTAGGGTCTTTTTGTGAATAAGTGTCCCTACAGCTGTGTGGATAAGTGACTACATTACTTTCTCTCGTGAAATTTTGTTATGTCTGAGGGTAGTACTGAGGAAACTATTTGCATAATTTTATTTTGAAACCTGAAAAAAGTGCTGAAAAAACGCATCGTTCTTCAAACTCCAAACAACAACATTGGCCGGATCAATCTCAAGAGATGACAAGGCCACGTCGAAATACTAATACCGGAAACCATAATAAATGTTTGAGAGAATATCTTTTTAAGTCTTGGACAGACTATTTGCCTTGTTTGTGAGACAGTGAGGAAGAACACGTGACATTTCAATTAATTTTGACAAGAGAAAGAACAAACATTGGTTTCTCGTCCATTACTATTGCCCCTTGATCCATCATTTTTATTTCGCTAGTACATCACGTCTTTCCTTGTCGCCTAATCTTACCTGCTTGAGAGTTTTCTAAAATGTGATTACAACTGAAAGGACGCGGTATTAGCACGTTTCTGAAGATCAAGAAGAATAGCAGGAAGTCCTCTGTTGAGGCTCCGAATTATTGGGACAGCGTTTGAAGAAATTGGGCCAAGGAAACTATTGTTCGTCTTTCTGCGCTCTGGTCATAAGGGAATATCATGAAAACGACAAGTATTAAGACTGTCGATTCAGAAAAAAACATACCTTGGCGTTAGTTTCATTAAATATTGAAGAAAATATCGGTGTTATCTGTGTCTGGGTGATAGATGGTTTTCCTTTTGATTTTCTCTCAAAATTCGTACGTGTGGAGGAAACTTCGTACGTGTGGGCGGCGGCGATGGTATGCGGCGGCGGTGGTATCGGACTGTTATACCCAAGTTCGCGGGTTCGAACCCGATCGAAGCCGTGGATTTTTAAGGGCGAAAAAATTCTTCGTACGCCTTCCTTCGGAGGGGAAGTAAAGCTGGCTGTCCCATGTTAGTAGATTTACTGCATGTAAAAGATCCTCAAGCCTAAATGACGCCTCTGAGCTAAATTCATATCGCCTGTTTCGTCGCCCAAGTAATACCTTCTTTCTCCCATGGTTGGTGAAAGGAGCGTAGCGGAATTTGCGTGGTCAGACGGAAGAGCAGGCCTCATGGCCTGAGTCTCGCCACGTAAAGGAAGGCAAATTCAATTCAATTCAATTATTTTCGCCAAACATACTGGTTCACGGATCATACGGGGATCCAGAATCGAAACACTAACCTCACGCAAGTAATTTGACTTTCAACGCAGTAGATCCCGCGCCCATTGCGAGCGTTCTACATGAGCGAGGCGAGACGCCACAAGACTGCTTGGTTTCTCCGATTTTCAAATAATGTGATTCCGTCGCGTCTCATCTGGGAAGAAGTTGGATTCTCCAAAACTGACAATATGCAGCGATATCAATGCTCATTGGCCTATGGCGCCTGAAATGTTGCGCGTTCTCACGGCAATCTTTGTAAGCAGTTCAAAGTCCGTTCATAGAGTTTTGTAAGAGAAATGAATTATTTTCTCTCCGCAATGTTGTTGTCGACTTTTTAGGGAAAATTAGCAATTAAAAAATAGAAAATTATAAAATATTGAACGCGAAACGTTTGAAAAGAATACCCATTGCTCTTAATTCGCCCCAAAGAATGGTTATAATCGATTATATTCGAAAAACGGCGCCAAATTTGAAATATTTTGGCCACCTATGTTCGAACATCCTCAATACATTAATCCAAAATGACTTGCATAGATCCATGGAATCCATGGGCACGTGCGAAAACGGCGGATTACTGTATGCATTTTCAATAAGACTGCTTTCAAGAAGACAATGGAAACCAGAAGTTTCGGTGAGCAATTTTTATTTACTCGTGAATTACTCGAATGTTTGCCAACCTCCTCTTTTGAATGAATTTTTTCTATAGTTAACGTAATTACCGTGAAACATTGGATAGCTTTCCATTTATGTAAGCTTTACCTCTTAATACAATTTATGAAGGTCTAATATTCTATACCATAAGGTACATTATCTGGCCACGGTACAGAGAAGGTCTAACAAACAAACTTTTAAACAATAACATTTCTTTTTAAATAAAATTCTAATTATACAAAGTAGTCTGTGTTGGAAGACTTTATTTGCTACAACAAAATACGAAAAGTCAAGAGCTTTTCAATGAAAAAGATTCTAAAAAAGCATCAGGCTACGTGTGTTCATAAATTACATGCAGTCTGAATCGTATGATAGATCACATTTGATTCTGCACATTCTAAATATGTTTAAATAATCCCCCTGATAATTTGAAATTACTGGTTTATATGAGCTTTCAATTATCTGCATATACATTAAAACAAGGATTACACGTTTTAAACCGCGACTATTATTACCGAGTGAATTTAAACTAACTGACATTACATGTACGGTTTTATAATTAACGATTGCAACAGTATGTTGAATGTCAAAGAATTTTATGTGTGGCAAAATACTGTTATTGCGTTCGTCTTTTCCGTTCCGTTATTCCGTTTTATCCCACGTTCTGTGAATATGTTCTTCTTGAGAACAAAGAGATGTTAGTCTTTCTGATCGTGACAATACAATGTTATTAAAAAACTTTGGAAAGCAAGATATATCCAGAGCATACTATCCAGAGCGTACCATAAACCCATCGTCGTGATGCGCACAAATCAGCGTCACAAAAAGCATTCAGAATCCACAGAGACAGCCACACAAACACGTTCTTATCCTCCTTAAGGCGCAACGTTCAACAATGGGCTTCTCTATCGCCTCCCCCTCCTGCTAAATGGCAGCCCGATTCGTGGCGACAACAGCATCCGGAGAGGCGGAGGGCGCCGGGGGCAGCATCTTTTTATCTTCCTGGCTTCCGCGGGTGGGGGGCGGGCAGCGGCGGCGCCACAAAGGCGCCTGGCGAGGCATCGCGAGCTGGGGTGGGGGACTCGGTGAAACGGCCAGAGGAGGGGGAGGAGGAGGAGGAGAAGGAGACGAGCGCGCTGGGCGGCTGCTCAGGTAGTGACGGGGTCAGACGGACGGGAATCACTCGGCAGCATCCCTCCGTTGGACTTCTTCACCCTCGCTTCGCAGCTAACCCCTTTTCACTTTTCGTTTCCTGAGAAGGCACAGCCCGACTCCATCCCCTTAGGTTCATTCTGTGTTTCGGAAGGAGTAAAATGGTAGTTAACTTAAGAACTGCTTGGCTCCATCTTGAATAGTAACGCTATATTTGCAGCAAGAGAAATGACTTCTTTTAAATGTTTACTGGCCAGTCGTAACCATTTATGTCAATTTTGGACAAAGTTAATTCTAACAATGTTTAAGTTAAAAAAATATTTAGTGTTCTTAATTAATTTTGTGGGGAGGCCTGGCCTCCCTTGCCTGCTCTGAAAATCCGCCACTATTCTAAGACCACGGGAAATGTAGAAATGAAGCCTCGTACTAAGAAGGGAAATTGAACGGTAGGCAACCGGGTGATGCGTTTTCGGGAGGTAGATAAATGGCTTAGGAAAAGTTGACAGCAGGATGCAGTCGGTACACGCGCAGAGGGACGTCTGTAACCGGTTAAATGGGTTCGACAAGAGTACAGAAGACTAGTGTGCAGTTAAGAAAAAAAGATTTCAATTTTCATAATGCAGCAAAAGAACGAAACGGTGTTAGGCCTGGGCGTGCGCAGACTAAACCAAGAGTTGATTATATTTCTGAATATCCTGGTCCATTAAACGTTTTTATTTACATACGACAAATTTTAGCAGTAAATAGATAAACATAAAGCTTTTATGTATGCAAGTATAACTTCATTAGTATAACTTTTGAGAATTTCAAGGTGCACATCCCTTCTGCTTCGCACCTCCGAGAGCGTGGTTTACACTACTTAATTGTTTCTTTGTGTTTGTATTTTTTCTTATTTTAATTTGTATTTCTGATCATGCATCGAATGGAACAGCTCTGATCAATTTGCAATAAAATATGGCCATTTTTGTGGCTAGTGGGAATGCATGAGGTCAGGTCGATCGCACCGTAGGTCGCGGGCGAGTGCATTCGTACAACGGCTTAGGTGGCTCAGGAAATGAACTGATGCCACTGCAGTGCCAATGACCGGAAAGTCCCAGGGATCGAGTCCCCACAGCGGCAGAATTTTCGACTTTAGCTACGTAGCTAGGCCGTATTGACCGGCTGTCCGTAGGAGAATTCTAGTGAACCATTGCACTGATCGGTAGATTTTCGTGTTTTATTTTTTGTCAGGAACCATGCAAATGCCGGAGCCGTGCCCTAACAAACGGGCCACCGACCGTACGCTATCATTCCTTCCTGTTTCTTGTTCTGTACTCACCCCCACTTACACAAACACTTGCACTACACTCCCACACAAGTCGGGTGACCAGGCGGGACCTTCGTGTTCGGCCAGCTGGAACCGTTTACTAGTGAGAGACACATAGAAAGTCCCCTAGCTCGTTTAGGTCGGCGGCCCACCGCTCCCCGTCAAGACCCACCCTGTCCTGGACCGCTCCGCCCCGCTCCACCCCGCTCCGCCCCGCTCCGCCCCGCTCCGCCCCGCTCCGCCCCGCTCCGCCCCGCTCCGCCCCGCTCCGCCCCGCTCCGCCCCGCTCCGCCCCGCTCCGCCTGCGACGTTCTGCCTCGCTCCGGCCATCCCTGCCCCGCCCCTTCAGCTGCGTTGTCGTGAAACGCCGAGGGCGCCTCGCCACGTGCCGAAGGGCGCTGGCGACACGTGCGTCACCTCCACGTGCTCTGCCCGGGCGCGACGCTGCCCTTACTCCCCGCCCCTTTCCCGTCGCCCTGCCGCGCCCGGACGGCACCTGTCGATCGCAGCACTCACGTGGCGGCGCCACCGGCGACACGCGACTCGGGTCAAGGGCCGCTGTTTTCGCCAGCCTCTGCGCCTGCCTCTAATTGGAAACGGGGGCGGGGCTACGTAGTGATCGGAATAAACATCTTAAGAGTTGTCACAAAAATCTGCCCTTTGATCCAAGCGCTGTTCGAACGTGATCATAGAACTAAAATGTGTGCGCCGATAGAAAACAGGGAATCTTTACACAAAATGAAATATCAGAATTTTTCATGAAGTCTGTTTCTTTATACAAATTGATAAAATAAATGTTATTACTGCTAGTGTAATCACCAAAATGAAAGTTATGGCAGTGCCCTTCAATTCGAATCACACTAAAATGTAAATAAGAGAATATAATATTTTTCATTGTGACCAAAATAGAAATATGTTTAGAATGCGCGTGAAATTTAATGTAAATATTATGTGTGACAATTAACTTATAATCGCATTTTAAAATGTTACATTCTCTTCATTTATTTAATATTAAGCCGGGAGAGGTGGCTCAGTGTATCAAGTGATGTCACTGGAATGCTTCTGATCGGTTTTAGGGCGGCGGGATTTTCGGCAATAGCTAGAGAGCTAGATCTTATTCACTGGAGTGTGGAAGAGAATTCTAAAGGTCGGCTGCTCTTACTGGTAATTTTTCGTGGTTTCTCCGATCAATTCTAGTCGACCATCTTTCCTCCCGCTTACTTACACTCACACTAACGTGCACTACACTGACACACATACGGGGAGACCGGTCGGGACTTAGAGCCTGTCCCACCTGGGGTGGTGCCCCGCTGATGGGAGATCCCTGGTTGCTTACCTGATTTCTGTTTGTCGATCAGCGAATGTTCAGCAATTGTATATTACTATTAATTTTAAAGTATAATTTTCAAATTTTTATTTAATTAACTGACTTTCAAACTCTAATGTATTAGTATCAAGTTATAAGAAGGAAAATGTATATGTAGCAAAATATTTCAAAAGATTTTGTATACGGAATAAATAAAATACAAGATGTGATAATTCTTGTTTAACAATGTATGATTTAAAACAACAAATTACCCAACTACTCAAACAAAATTTTTTGTAGTATGTAGTGCAGACTTCAGAATTATTATATTTAAAAACCATTCATGGAATATTGAAATACAAATATTTAAAAACAATTCATTGAATATTTAAAGCCCCTCATTTTCTATAAATCTAATATGAGATATATAGATTAATGTTAGCCTATTAAAATTCTATATTAATGACCGCCTTGTAAGACAGTCACAATAGGAAGTGAACAGTTTGATATTTTATTCTCATACTGAACATTTTAAAATCGAAGTTGTTTCTAGTGTTATGTATCTTCACTCTTTTTACTAGTTTAGAAACCGGCTCATTTCACATGAAAGAAGAACGAAGATCTGACACACACCAAAAGATGCAATCACTAATTTCTACTCTATTGAAAATATCATGACGTAAGGTAAACTAAAATATTTTCAGAGTCCGAGCAGCGTAGGTGGCTCAGGACATGAATTGTCTCCGCAGTGCATCAGGCGAATGCTAGAGGAGTAGTCCCCTAACAAACAAGTCAAGACCGCGCGCGATCTTTTCTTCCTCTTCCTTGTTCTATTCTCATCCTTTGGTTATCCACTCTTACACTTCCATGCCATACACTAACATTCATGATGGGTCACAGACGGGATCATTATTTTTGTCCCGGCTGGGGCGATGACCCTCTGGTGGGAGACACTTGCTTGGGGAAAACCCCGCAAGCCGACAGGTAGTACTGCCCCGATTCTCGTCATCCAGCGGGGGAAGATCACCGCCAGTTCCCGCGATTAAATCATGCATTACAGTTTCGGGACTAATGACCTTAGCAGTTGACACGACCGGAAACATCAATCGATCGATCGTCCTAATTCAACATCTACATGACATCACTCATACATGACGTCTAACTTCTGGAGGGACCTTCCAATACGACACCACTAGGTGTAAGCCGTTCCAACGACAGAAGAAAAACACGCAACAGCGATGCTCCACCGCACTGCGACGCGACTCATCAGGTGAGGCACCCAGGCGTCGCGTCGCGTCGCGTCGCGTCGCGTCGCGTCGCGTCGCGTCGCATCGTGTCCCCGGCAATCAAAGCGCAAAACAATGAAACGCGCTCGGCGTCCGCAAATTTAAAACTAATCTTTTAATCTAACTGCGCACAAATCGCAGTTCCCCGTTTCCAAAACAGGGAAATAATTTTTCCGCGTAACCAGTTACAAGCTGGTACCTTCCTTCCGCGAGACCGCAGGCCGCAGCGGGAACGACACCGCCGGGGGGGGGGGCGACACAGGGGCGCGGGACGGGGCGGCGGTGCACAGTTGGCCGAAGAGAGCGGAACGCAGCCAAAAAAGGAAAAGGGGGAAATTTATGGCACGAGAAAAATAGTAATATGTTGAGGGTGCAGGCGAAATTAGATCTCAATGTTCTATGTAATAATGTTCGTATAATATGTGCTATAATTTTTAAAATGTGAAACTTACTTTTTGTACAATAATAAATAAATAACGTATTCTCAAACATTCGCGCAACATATTTACAGTATTTCTGACAGCGTTTGTCAATAAGCGAAAGTTCAGCAATTGTCTATTTCTATTAATTTTCGTTTCTTTCTTCCTTTCTTTCTCTTGCGCGATATTAATGTTAAAGCATACATTTTGAAAATTCTTTGTTACATAAGTAACTTTTGAGCTCTAAGTTATTGTCTTCACGTTATAGCGAGGAACGTTATTAATCTACCAAAAATATTTTGATTCTTTCCTTCCGCGAATCTGCAGGCCGCAGCGGAAGCGGCACCGCCGGGGAAATGGGAAAAAGGGAGAATGAATGAACACGTTTGCTTACTTCGTATACAAAATACAGGGATCCTACAAGTTCAGACAATAAACTACAAAAGTAATGACATGTACCTAAAATATAGATAAAATCGTTTGATAAGGCACATCAAAATCTTTGTGTTCTTTAGCAGAAGTTCACCAAATATTGAAATCGGAGGGCGCAAATACGATTTGTAAACACGCCATTAAGTGTTTTACTCGGAAATTGTACATAATGCCTGCACTTGGAGCAAATAATTTGTGCATCACATATCATTATTTTGACCGTGAACTAAAATACCATTTGGAAATGTTTAAGAAGAGGTCAACGATAGAAAAGAGTAGTGGCTACAATTATGAAAAGAAAGTTGGTATTTTTCGGTCAGTTTTATAAAATTCGAAGACGTTCCCACAATCGTGATTTGGAATGAAAGAATGAATCTGTATCACAAGAGCAAAAACATATTAAATGCAGGAATGCTATTGCTGATTTCAAGTATCTATACACGTAATCATGTGTCCTGCTGTATATTAGGTATTGAGGAATTCTGAATAAAGAATAACTCAAAAAATATTGACAGTTTTATTGAATTCTGCAGGATGAATTTGTTACGAATCGTAGAAATATAAGAAATAAATTTTAAAAAAAATTAAGTAACTACATTAAAAAAAATATACAGAAATTAATAAAAACAAATATAAAATAAGCTGTAAACGAAATGCATAATTTTTTTTATTTCTCAAAACAATTCGTCACTTCCAGCGATTCCGGTGAATCCGGACCCACAGTGTAGCGTGGCGAGGAGGCGAGGGAGGGGGAAGGGGCGGTGGGGGCGGAGAGCAACATACCGCGCGGCCGCAGTCCTACGTCCCCGAGCGCGCGCCGGCAATAACAAATGAGCAGCATTTAATTGAGTTCAGAGGGCGTTTTGCAGGCGCAGGCAGCGGGAGCGGGGCATGTTGGAGGAGGGCGGGGTTGGGGGGGGGATGCTCTGAACTGTGCGAGCGCACCACCGTAGCACGTGACGCCGGTGGGGGGGGGGATAGCAGGGTGGGAATTTAGGTACGTAAGTGATAGAGGGAAGGGATGGGAAATCAGAAGGTTGAAAGAAGTAAGGACGTTCGGTTTAAGGGAGAGAAGGTCAACGCGCCGCAAGAGAGAAAGATTTAGCAACACGAAGAAAATAAATCAAGTATGTGAATCGTAGGAAACTTCGGTATAAATCAAAGAAAGTTGTAGCAAATGTGTGCAATCATTATCGATTAAGAACTTTATAGAAAAATGTTGAATGAAATGCAATAATAGAAGTAATATGGAGGAAAGGAATGTGATGGGTGTTAATAAAAAATAATTAATAGACTGAGATGCAAATATTCATGAAAAGTACTGACGAGGCTTGGGCAATTTCGAATTGTGTAAAAAGCATGAATTTTAATCAACAGACTACTATTGGAAGAATGAAGGTAATAACTGAAGAATGTGAATGAGATAATTTTAAATGAATACGAATGTGTAAATAAGGGAGATGCATGCCATAGGAGGTATATTAAATAAGTAGATGAAATGTGGAAGCCGACATGATTATACTGTAATTCAAGGCCATTGGTGCCAAAAGTTGGTAAACCGAAACCTAACGTGAACTGGAAATCTCGATTCCATTTTATTTGAGAGCGCTATTCAGCATGGTGGTCGTCATCGTGACGGTGAACATAAACGTTGGGCCTATGCATAAAAGATCGCAAACTCGAAGCTTTCACGCTTACATCAACATGGATTCAAAACAACACACTATACTAAACACCGCAAGATCAAAGGAACGTTTGAGCATAAATGAGCATAAACTGCAATTCATCTTTAGCATTACTCTTGAATCGCTCTTCAGAAATATTTGTCACAATCTTAGTGTAAGAAAAAGTTGCCATCACAGCCCGATCGTTTCCATTTTACTTTCCGTCGTTCTATGCTACACTCAATTTAAATTCTAAGTATTTTTTACATGGATAAATTAATACATCGTTGAGTGGGTGTCTTCACTTTTACCGTGACGGTCATTGTGAATTGTACTTCCATGTTCATGTTCAAACTACGAGTCCCACGTCTACATTAACGTTTTCATTGCGAATGGCCCTTTAGAACTTCACAACCGCAGAGAGTCGCGGTTAACCGGAAGACCTCCCGCCACCAGCCCGTTTCCTCGCGGCGCGCCGGGGTGTTGAGAGCGCGGTGTCGGGGGGGCTGTGCGGGGTGGGGCGGGGTGGTGCGGGGAGGTGCGGGGCGGTGCGGGGCGGTGCGGGACGGTGCTTTCCGGGTGGGGCGGGGTGGGTGGGCGGGTTGAGGTGGGGCGGGCGGGGAGGGGAAGAGGCGGGGAGGAGTGGGGAGGGAAGGGAGGGGAGGGGCAGGGCGGGCGCGTGGGCGGGAGTACGCCCCACCGTCCCGCCCGCTCGTCCCCGGGGCGGTCACGAGATTCAAACATTATAAAAGAAACGCGGATTAATTTAAGCTCCGGATGATACATGGCCCCGGGCCGGCGATTCGCGCGTCTCGCCCCCGCCGGCGCAACGCGCCATTACTCAACGCCCGCGATGCGCCAGCAGATAGCGCCCCGCCCCACCCCCACCCCCCGCTCCCACCCCCGCTCCCGCCCCGGGACGAGAACCCCGGCCCTGGGGCGCCACAGGGCGTTGGACGAGAGCCGGCATGTAGGCCTGCATCGCGATGGTTATCGTGCTGTTTTAATATGACGTATTTGGGGTACAGTATTTGCGTATTGTACTCCGAGAAGTGGAGGCTAAAGCAACTGTACATAGCAGTCATTGGCTCTGTGCTTACTTGTGGGATCAACATATAATTCCTTAATTCAGAAATATTTTGGTAAATTACAAAAAAAATGGAAACAATTGTTTATAGCGGTCGTCTCAAGAAACAAACGATTTATAAGATAGACAAATATATTTACTGAAAAAAACACACAAAACATTGTAGTCGAAATGATTCACCATGTACCGACGTTTTTCTAGTTTTCAACTAGTTTGACTGAAAGTGCAAAGTTTTGCGTGAAGATAGCCGTCATGCACACTACGACGGGGCGAGAACTGGCCTCGGGCGCCACGGGAGTGCTGCATGAGGGCGGCCACGTAGACGCGATGGCGATGTTTTAATATAATCCCTTTGTTTTAATATGACGTCTTAACCCTGAGTTACAAAGACGTCGTCTGTCAAACGACTAAACTACAGAGCCGACAGCTTGTAAGCGACTCTGACAGTTCTCTCGCCACGTGCTGTGGTCCGTCATGTGACCTGCTCTAAAGCAATCAGCTTGCGAGAATTTGTTTACTTTCTCACAGTTAGGGTTCAGCGTTGCCGCTCGGCTGACTTGCACTCAATCGCGGAGGCGATAAAGGTCGGCTGTGGCGAAGGTTGTGAACATGATATGAAGACGTGTGTTCGCCTGTCGGGGGGAGTTAGTGTTTTGAGCTTTCATGTATCTGTCTTGTATGAGGTGCCATGTGCGTAGTAATGTGTGGCAACAGAGCATCAAACTGTCAGAGTCGCTTATACGCTGCCTCTACTGTGGTGCCGAAAGCTTCCCCCACCCCTTTCCCTCACTTCGCATTTCACTTCCCCGGTACCTCCGTTGTGTGACTGATCAGTGAAATACACGTAACCTTGTGCGCGTGCCTCTTTTCGGTTTACGCCAGTTCCGGTGTACGCCAACCAAGTGTTGTTCTGAACATTTAGCAAGCATAATGGGACGACGACGGTCATAACAAAAGACACTTGACGAGGTACTACTGCGGACGCTTCTCAAAAGCCATGTGTGTACAGCACGAAGCAAGTGTGTGCTGTGAGAGTCAAGTTATTTATGTGAACCTATAAAACCTTTAAAAAGTATTTTGTATCTCAATAATCGTACACGTTCAGTCCATTAATTCTAGTGTTTCATTGAAGAATGAGCTTTTTATTTTTTATTTTTATTTTCCCCCTAAGTATTCTGTTAGACTACGCCTTTGCAATAACGCTTGGAACAGGTCGTCTTTGTAATCTAGGGTTAAGGTACATCCGAAAAGTGCAAGTCGTAGCCTTCGTGCAAAGAGTGCGAGGGAACCGAAACCTCTGTCGAAGTTTACGTGAAGTAGGTTGTAAACGTAATTATGTATATTAGGTATGTTTATGAAAATAACAAGTACGTAGAGTAACACTCTTAGAAATGGTACATTTATAAATGATTTTTAAATTCTTCGCTGGCGCCATGCCAAATAATGATATGATTTTATACATTTTCTGTTTCTTCTAATTATTTTAATATATTGACATGAGATGGACCAGAAGATACGAAAAACTGTTTCGCGAAACATCGTTCATGTAACACAAGCATTGCAATAAAATCCAAATGTGTATGTTTTAATTGGTGTGTTTCCGTTTTAATCTATACCAATAATTGTTTCAAATTAGAAAATACAATTAATAAATAATATATAATAGGCCATCAATAAAGAGAAGTGATAAAACGGGATGTTTGTCTGGTTACAAGAACACCCAAATTTACACTTGTGTGCCTATGTTGCGAGAAAATCGGAACTATCTCAATAATTTAGAAAGAATGCCTAAATTTATTTTCCCTTTAAATTTAAACTCAAAATTAATAATATAACGCAAACTAGAGCGTGCAAAAATCAGTCTCGCAGTTCTAGACAGTGCAATAATCGAAAGTAAATAACAAAGTCTTCATTCACAAAGAAAACAATAGAACCGTGAGTATGAATAAAAAATCCGCTCATCATAGTGATTGAAAGTTTTGACAAGGAGGACTTTTTAATAGTTTTTAGGAAATTAATATAACCACAATTACTTTTAATATACTGTTATCAGACTTGTATTTTTAATGCATTTAATTGTAAAAATCTCTTTCCTGGTTTGAAAATGTAATTCGTTTTCGCGTAGTTTTGCGTAAAATTTAGGCAACTTTTAAACAATTATTTTCTCAAAAACGTCTCCATTTCTTTAATTTTTGTCTCCTATGTATCAAAGAACGGTGAAAAATTAATGTTACCCTCATTTTCTGTAAATTTTCTGTATTTTTGAAAATTACAAAAAGTTAATATTGCAAAAGTACAATATTGAAGTTAGAGATATTTTCTTAAATATGTTTCAAGAAATGTATGGTTTAATTTATATGATAATATATGTTTTATAAGTAGGGTCATATACATTTAAAAAACAGTAGTTTTCTCCTAATTGTTCTTGAATTTAACGCAATTTATTAAAAAATATTAAAAACTGACTCAACTTTTTAATTTCGATTTTTTCCAAGGAGAGAGCAAAAGTGACTAACAAATGTTACAGGTTTCATTGTCTTTGAACTCTGAATTTTCGCAAATTGCGAAGTTAGGAATAAAGCGAGAAGGTAAATACAGTACCTCTATCTTACCAACTCTACTTTGCAAAAGTGACTAAATGTTTGCTGTTTTGAAAATATTGAAAATATTCCAGAGCATAAGAAAGCATTGAAAATGTGGCTTAACGGGTGTATCAAAGTAGGCATACAATATTTTAATAAACAATCAGGAAATTCATCTAAACCAGACGAATATTTACTTTTTAGTTTAATTGCCTGAAGGATTAATTTGCTGAAGTAGCTGATTTCTGGCAGTCGTAACCCTCATTCAGTGTTTTGACCTAAAATATGGGAATAACTATGAAAAACATCAAGTACGTATATTGTATAAATTATATAATTTAAATAAATTAAATGGTTATGTTTATTAAAAGATTGAGAAATACTGAAATTTGCATCAAGCACTAAATATTGCAATGGTAACTCTTAATGAAAACTATAAATTCCACACGAAAATAAAGTTATTAGATAAATGAACTGAATTCACCGTAAGCTATCCCGAAGGAAACGGTCAATCCAGTTGAGCGGACAATTTCTCCTACGACGAGTCTCGGTTTCCAATAAGAGGGCTGAAATACAGAACCAAACCGTAATTGCTTCAGAGTTCCGCGAGGCCTTAAAATTTCAACGCCCTCCTTCCACAGACTACGACCCAGAGAGTCCTGAGGGAAATCGGGAATGTCGGTTCAGAAAATGACGAGGCGCGAATGAAAGAAAGCCGTGAAGCTGTAGCGTAAAAGAGAGAAAGAAAGGACCTGGTGATCGTTGAAATGATTATCTTTGAATGGCTGAATGAATGGTTTTAAAACTGAGAAATAAAGCACACATACTTTAAGAAACGTATGATTAGCGCCTCTTACGTAAAATTTTTAAGGGACATCAAAGAAAGTCATTTAAATCCTACTTCTTGCACGGAATTTTAATTTAATCCAGAATTTCGAAATAGTTGATTAGAGTTAACATTATATGCATGATAGATTAAATAAGGCCAAGTTATGCCGAAACTATTTTACGAATTAATCTGATAATAAGCTTCCTAAGCAATTGTACGCGAAAAAATATATGTGCTTCATATAACATTAACCCTTCAGTGGATTACTATTGTAATCCAGTCTTATTCATTCGCTGTGTACAGAGAGAGCTGACACGCTTTTGGCATGGACTTTTCAGTACCTTTTGTAGAAGACACCAGCAATTGAATTATAGTGAAATATGACCTAAGTGATAACTGCTGCATTAGTGATAAGCGGGGAAAACAGCTTGGATTACAACAGTAAAACGCGCGACCACTTTCAGTTCAGTTTCTAACCTTCGCAGACGTCATGAATATCGCTGCGATCAATACTGTGAATGTTTATGCGAGGAACGACAGTGGAGAAAGGTTGACTAGAAGGGGATTTCTAAAGGATTTCGCTTTGTCCCTTATGAAACAATGAATGAAAGGGACGATCGAGAGAAAAAAAACTGGGCCCATATCAATAAGAACACGCGGGAGTCTTCTGCTGGGAATCCTAAAAGGGAGGGAGAGGTCCGCGGAGTCATCAAAGGGAAACGTGAGTCGTTATCTCTGGACTTCAACGAAACAAGAGCACGTGACAATACTGCGTAGATTTTGTCCAGCGCGTATGCCCAGGACACATTAAAAAAATATGTGTTAGATGTTCGTCTGTTGTTGACACTCACGTTTCTAAATTCAGGCTCCACATAAAAAAATTCTGTCAAACTGCTTTATTTAATAATCGTAATGCAAAGTATATCAAATGCACAAAACATAGAGTATAAGATTTTTCAAAAATAAAAATATTCTCTCGTGTATCTCGAGTTTTTATTTAAAGGCATAATACATGTAATTTTATGTAGCATTTCATAGAAGTTGCAAAATACCAAGTAATAAAATTAATAGTATTTTGTAACCAGCCAGTGTTTTAAATACCATTACTCATCTACATTTGAGATCAATTTCTTCCCCGTAAAATATTATTAATAAGAATTTTTAAAAAATGTATTACAATTGAGATCCATAACACCACTCACATTCCAATTTTGAACGCGACCACTGAAGGGTTAAGTAATTCTCAAATATCTTAAATTACTTACTTAAATTATCTTAAAAATGAAAATATACTAACACACAAAACATACATACATTTAAATTGTTACTTCTGAGCTAGGCCCTTGAACGTAAGAATACACGAACCACATTGCTGCGCGAATCCGATTTCAAGGCCATTCGCTTGAAAATCCTTCGTCAGAAGGACTGCTGTAAAGTTTCTACACGATGTGAATTGCATCCTGAAGTGAAGTTTTATTTTCTATTCAGTGAGGATGGCAGTGAATTTCTCAACCAAGGCAATGAGTGACAAGTCGAGGATGTGTTTTGTTATTAGACGAGAGGGGACAAATGATTTTAAAATACCTTCTTAAAATGTGTGTATTGTCATTTACAATTATTATAAATTTTGAAGAGAACATTCTTCATTCCATAACGATTAGCACAGTTTGATTTGATTTATGCTTTCATTAGTCTCATAATTTTAATTAAGTGGCCTCCGTCTATCAACGGCAAAAATGTTTACTTGAATCATTAGCCACTTCTCGAGATAGACTTCACTGTCTCGTAGCCAAGGGCTTGCGGCGTCTAGAAGGAATATATTCCGAATATAGACAACTGCCCGCTGCTGAGTTTTGTGCAAGTTACATATTCGCGTGCAGAACATCATAGTGCAAGCATGGGGTCAGAGAAAAACGGTCTGTTATCGTCCCAAGTGTCAAGATAACATCAACGCGCGTTCTGACGTTTGACCTAACCTCTCAGAAGGCATTCAGCTGCATCCTCCTCCATTTTTTTAAATATTTATTCTTAAATTCTGTTTACATAGCTAACGTATGGCCTAGCTTATAAACTAGATACTACAAACTAATCTAAATCTACTTTGTCTTACATCCTGACTTAATTTAACAACGAATATTATTTACATTATTTACAGTAAGCAGTACATACACATATAACACAAAAACATACGCTTATAAACATCATTTAAACGGCGACTGCACGAGTCATCCACAAACCATCCTCTCTCATCGATCACAAGGGTATTGTCTTTGTTTAGGCTCGCCTGTACTCGGTTGCGTAAGATTTACTGCAGTGGCTAAACGATTGTATTCCCGTAGGAAAGTGTCCGTTGGCGTACTATCTACGCCGTGCAGGTTCCAATGTGAGATTTTCTTTTCTTTTAATCATCACAGGATTTAAAAAAAATAATTGATATAATTAAACTAATTTATTTTGTTGTATATTAGGAACAATACAGAGATGAATAATTTATCGGAAAAGCAGAGGTATGTAAATTATTCGACGAGGAATCGTCAAAAGACGAAATTCGCGATGCTGCAAATAATTTTGAGAAGGAAGTAATGCACCGAGAGTGAATATGACACGTGTCCTGAGCTTGATTATGCTTGTGATTATTCAAGCAGCGGTTTAAAGTAAAGAGATGATTTCATTGGTAAAAACAAGATTATGAAGTGGAATAAAACACCTCCTCAGCAAATTTACAAAAACTGAAAGTCATGATAATCAAGAATAACCGCAACAAAATTAATAAATTACTGTCACATTTGCGGAAGGGCAAAATACTGCGATAATACAATTACTACTACACTTACTACCAACTGGTGCTACAAATTTGCAAGCAACGAACATTTTCTACGAAATATACAAATAGTTCTGAATACTAGTATGCTCAATTTTATATTTTTATTATTTAATTAATATTGTAATATGTATATATTGTGACATACCGATATGTCACATGAAAATAAACTAACATTTATTTGAAGACTATATGGTGGAATATGCATTAAGAAGTTTAGACGATCGAAAGGTCAGCTACACCAAACTATAACGAACGCATGGATTGGCTGGGTGAGAGAAGGACGGTCAAATGTTATGAAAAAAAGGAAGGGAGTTTAATACGAAGCTTCGAGGGGTGAATCATGCAGGAAGATTTCATTCTGACCGCCATCGCGTGTCTGAACTGATCGTAGGTTGTGAGAGGGAGCGAGTGTAATGCAGATAGTCAGAGTCGGGTTTTTCAGATCGTGAAAGTTTAAGGACAGTAAATGATATTGCAGATATTGCATGTGGAAGTAATATTGACGCATAAATTGGGACTTTGTCGGGAGTGGTAATCGAGTTATAGGTTTCGGGACTATGTCATAGGACGTAATCAGGACTGATAATTTTGATAGTTTGACACCATCTTGGATAGGAGCAGAAGAGGATTTCTTGGAACTTTGGACTACGGCAAGCTCGCAAGATATTTCGACTGAGAAGTCTTCGAGGGACATCAACAGAAGAATAGATAAGTTAACCGCGGTATAAAACTCTAAATTCAAAGATATCTTGATCAAAGGCCTAACATCAAAATCATTTATTAAATTCACTATATTGTTTGCAAAAAGGTAACAATAAACTTTGTTAAATTTTGTTCTTTAGAAAAGAAAGTGATCTTTCATTTAGTCAATCCAAACAGTAATGAACTAGGAATTAGAATCATTCTATTTCAGATTCCCAGCAGCGCTGTATAGTCTGCGGATCCTATAATCCATTATGAAGGTAATAAGGATTATAATATATCGTGACCCATTGACCCAGCAAGCCGGACGCTAAGATCTTTGCAAGATATTAAAGTAGAGAGAAAATTTTGTATATCTCAATATCTCAAAGGAAACTAAATAAAAACTATATCCAAATATTATTCAGGGCTTGCAGAGTTCATTTTTCTAACAAAATAGGCTTGGTGTACAAGTACGCCGCGCGGGAACTTATGTGACAAAACACAGCTAAAATGTAAGTGTAAATGTGAATGTAATAGTAACTAAGGGCTAAAATGTAACAACAGTATCGACCTAAATAATGGAGACTTATACTGCTATTTGCTAATTGTTTTATGCTGTGCTAAACTTTGTCAAGCATAGGTGCTCTTTTGGTTTGTGACAGACATAGGGGACACTTCACAACTTGTATAATTATCGAAAGCATCACTCTTAATTTGTCAAATATTCAGGGCATTCAAATATCATAATTTGTAAGTTTGGTTGGCAATATCCCGGCTGAAATGTTTTCGAAAACAATATTGAGGAAATATACCTTTTACAAATAGAGATAATTACACTGAACATTTTTCAAAAATTGGAGTGGAAAATTTTTGAAGATATGGATTGAAAGGAATGTATTTATTGAAGAGAGCTGGCTTGAGAATGGAATGCCAGAATGAAAGTGAAGAGTGACATGGCTTTGGGGCGTTAAGGTAGCAGAGAAATGGTGACGGAGTTGTGGAGTTCTTTGAATGACGATATCACCGTGGGTGTGGTACGTTTGGCGATGAAGTTAGGAATTAAGTCCATAGGAAGTTGAAGGAAAACGTTCTTGAAGTTGGGCAAATAGATGTCATAGACGGCGAACGGTTTAGAAGAGGAAGAACACATTTTTCGAGAAAGACAATTTGACATGAAATGAAGTGGAATTTGAGAGAT
Source organism: Teleogryllus occipitalis (assembly GCA_011170035.1). Lineage (NCBI taxonomy): Eukaryota > Metazoa > Arthropoda > Insecta > Orthoptera > Gryllidae > Teleogryllus > Teleogryllus occipitalis. The sequence continues at coordinate 12,502 of BLKR01003517.1, read as the reverse complement.
TAGCGTGAAGTTGCGGAAGGCAGGGTTAGACAGCATAATTACACACGATACCGGCACCTGTATTAGGTCTCTAAGACAAGCAAACAATTTTGCATTGTATATAGCTCAAGAGGGGTTTTAACGTAATCACAGTTTTTAGAATAATAGTTTAAGTGCCATTTGTTTTCAATTCCCTTCTAACTCGCCTTTAGGCTATAGCCCGTCAAATGACGCGACCTTAATGGAATTGTTCTGTACGTGTGGTCTAGTGATCACCAAGTGCCTGCTCGCTACGGGGAATCGCATAGTCAAAACGAGGAGTCGCGAAATTACTAAATGTGTATTGAGATCTACGACGAGAATAAACGTACGTCCAACAGTCACGTAAATTTCTACCTTAAGCTTTTTATTAATAAGCAGTTTTAAAAATTATTACTTCATACACTTCAGGTTAACATGTTTTATTTCAGCCATAATTATTCCATAAAGCAGTTGCTCACTCAAAAAGTACTAATATAATTGGAAAATAACATGCATAATGGAATTCCATGTTGTAACACATTTATCTATAGATTGAAAAATAGTTATTTATAAAATAGTTTGCAATGTAAATGAATATCTGATAGTAAATATTAAAACGCTTGTTGTTTATTATTCTAATATTTTTTACAACAATGATACATTATTTACATACATAAAATGATTCTAAAAATTCAGTTGTTGAACAGTAATAAAAGCATTGCTAATGTTTCTAGTCGATTGATTTTAATACAATAATACATGCATTATTTTACTATTGTTATGCATAAAAAATTTGATATTTGTATAAACTTCTTGACCATTTTCTCTAGTCATTTGCTATTTGCATTGAGTCTATAGTGCAATTTTCCATCTGTGTAAGTGATAGCCATTGACTTGACAAGCATTTTATGTACTGGATAAAAATTTTCAATACAGGCATTTAGTGACACACAAGAAGAAATTTTTTTTTACTTTAACGTGATGCAAAAAAACTACTTTATCAAAAATATTTTCATATCAATTCCTTCTTCGGTTAATATGACAATTGCCTCGAGACATCTTACCACAAAAATTGGTTCCATTAGAGCTTGTGTAAAAATAATTATAATCATAGTCTCCCAGTTTCCTGATTTCTTTCAGATTTAACTACATTCATTATAAATCAAATACAATCAAAGAAATAACTAGTCTTGAGCGTTCGCCGTATCAGAGAAGAGGGGCACTAGACGTCCGTTTCTTTATCCTTTATTTAGTAATTGAGTAACTTGCGTGCGTCCATCCGTCCATCCGCCCATTCGTGCATCCGTCCATCCGTCCATCAGCCTATCCGTCCATCTGCCCATCTGTCCATCTACCCATCTGTCCATCTGCCCATCCGTCCATCTGCCCATCCGTCCATCTGCCCATCCGTCCATCTGCCCATCCGTCCATCTGCCCATCCGTCCATCTGCCCATCCGTCCATCTGCCCATCCGTCCATCTGCCCATTCGTCCATCTGCCCATTCGTCCATCTGCCCATCCGTCCATCTGCCCATTCGTCCATCTGCCCATTCGTCCATCTGCCCATCCGTCCATCTGCCCATCCGTCCATCTGCCCATTCGTCCATCTGTCCATCCGTCCATCTGCCCATCCGTCCATCTGCCCATCCGTCCATCTGCCCATCCGTCCATCTGCCCATCCGTCCATCTGCCCATCCGTCCATCTTCCCATCCGTCCATCTGCCCATCCGTCCATCTGCCCATCCGTCCATCTGCCCATCCGTCCATTCGTCACTAACGGCTAGACTCCCTCCGAACCATCAATCGAGACAATAAATGTCAATTATTGAGGTGTCTTTCGACACGTCTCGGTCTCCAAGGGAGGAATTGCTAATTTCCTATGATCCATTAAGAACATTCCTCGGATTTATATAAAAATAGAAATTTAGGCACGAAGGACGTAATAAGTGTTCTAATGATCATGTGGCAACAAAGAGCATGAGGGCCTTTTGGTTACAGAGCTTATTGTTGCCCGAGATCATTAGAAACCTTATAACGCCCGTGGTACAATGCGTAATTTTATTTTTACCTGATTTTATTGATTCAGATTTACTCATTTAGTAATTAACTAATGTTTACTTGACTGGATTTGTATTTTCATATTTCCCTCCCATAATTCCCTTTCATAATTCCCTCCACAAGAAGACAAGCATCATTCAACTGTTTTCGTATTTCCCTCGTAACCACGATTCTCTCAATCCAGCTAAGTTGTGCAGTGTATATCGAGCTCCGTATCAAACGCAATAACAAGCAATAAAGTAGTAGTAAAACATAAAAGTTATTTTTATGTTTTTAAGCAACTAAAGCGCGTTTCAGGAGACTTACGGTACCTAAAGAGGTGGTCAATAGCTAATTCGACTTCTCTGAGAAAATATTTCAACCCAGATTATAATTTGTGAAGGAAATATGGAAAACAATTGCTTGCTGCCTTTGAGAACAACCAAATACAGATGAGCCTGGAATCTTCACGTTTATGTCCCCCATATCAACTTTATATGTTGCAGAACTTTCATCAATTTTGAATGAGTGAATTATTATATGTGATTTTTTTAAGTATTGCACATTAAGGTTTTCATATTCGTTCTTTTCTATAACTGAACTATTGCTGAACAACGAATTGATATTACGACCCGTGGAGGAATATATAATAGGGGGTGAAACTCTTGCTGTTTGAGAGTATGAACTAGAGGATGCACCAGCGTTGTTTCCATGTGGCGGCATCTATTTTTAAGGTACAGGCGTAATTTCAAACGCTATTTCGGTAATTTGCTCGTCAGGAAGCGGTGCGAGTTTACGAAACTTCTGCCATTCATTTATCCTCGAATTTCAGTTCTTCGTGGTGGAGAGCGTGTTGCGCATGGCAACGTCTTTGTTTGTGACGCAACTTCGTTTGCTAGCGATGTTTGCTGGTGTACTTTGTTATCAAGTGTTGCAGATCACGATGACGAAATGTTGAGCTCCGGGATGCGCCAACGCTTTCCGATAGGATAAATAAAGAAAGTTTCGTTACGTTTCCCTCTGGACCGGAAAGGTGAGTGAAATATTTCGAGTTATGATAATGAGTTACAGTAGTTGAATAGGAAAGGTAGTGTTTTGATGTTTATTTATTTATTTATTTATTTAGTCAAAAACAGTCAAGAAATGTATGTGACGTATGGGGGAGAAAATCATCTGCGCACGCTTTCTTGAGTTTCAGAATCCCTTCCCAACAATTTAACTATTAATAGTTGAAAGATTAATAATAATAATAATAATAATAATAATAATAATAATAATAATAATAATAATAATAATAATAACAAAAACAAATTTAAAAAAGCGAGAGATTAACATTTCAAAAACTAGATATTTTCGTTGCCAAATTATAGAAAACTTATTTTTAACAGAAAAGAAACGAACAGACTTGATTTTTCTGTATTGTTAACAAAATAGAAACTCACCCTAAGCTCTACTACCACTACAAGCAAAGGAAAGTTCAACAAAACGTGCGCATAGTGAAGCTACATTTACGTCTAGAAGCAAAACAAGGGGCCATCTCAGCATTTGCTCAATGGATCAGGGAAACTGGACAAAAACCTGATCGAGATGGGGGTCATTGACCCGGAAGTACATTATTTGTTACAGGCATATTGAGTCTTTTTTTAATTATACAATTCAAATGTAAACTAATTCATTTTACTATATCTTGTTTTTGTTTAAGTAAACATTATGTTTCTTTTTGGCGATCAGTATAGTCTCTAATTGTATAGAAACAGTTTTGCAGCAGAAAAGATTTTACTTTTAATTTAAATTTGTGTACCAATTTTAATTGTTTAATTTCATCTGGCAATGCATTGTAAAGTAGCGTACATGTATTGTATGTGGATTTCTTGTAGTGAGCTGTTGATACTGACACTTGAACATGATTTCTACGTCGAGTATTGTAACTATAAATATCAGTATTACATGAAAATATGTTCCCACCGTTAAGTAAGTCAGTTTTGGCAAATACTACAGACTCAATGGTAAGATTCCAAGCTCAATGAAAAGAGGCTTGCACGGATCACGTGGATGGGATTTTTTCATTATTCGGATAATTTTCTTTTGCAATCTAAATGTCTGGGAACTAAAGGATGAGCTTCCCCAGTTTCGTATGTTTCAGATAATTTAAGACCTTAGGAGTCATTGTTTTATAAAAAGTTATGCGCAAAAGTGTAACATCCATAATATATAATGCCTAAGAAATTTGGATGTGTTGTTTCTGCATTAGGTTTTCCAAATATATGTTTTCATTACATGCGCCAAAGTGGCTCCGGTTCTGCAACCTGAAGTATAGAATCTGGTCAGTTGGATGTCAGAGAAGAAGAGAGATGAATTGCATGAAAATACCCTTGAGTAAGACAGTTTTGAGGAATACCACTGATTCGAAAACAAATAAGCTTAACAATTGTAGTATTCTAAGTTTAATAAATATGTGTTTCTTTTATATAAAAATTGTCACTACCTTTCCACGGGAAATGAGTACTCATTTGCAATCCTTATTGAATTTAAGCCTTCAAATCTTGCCTGTTTATCACCCCTTCAATTGTATGGTTTGAATGAAAACGTGATGAATTAGAAAAAATAACGTGTGTTTTAAACTAACAAATTATATTAATTTTAGGATATATATTTTTCAAACTAAACTACAGATCTGGAGTAGGATAAAGAACCGTGAGGTCCAAATGACATGTTGCTGAATGAATAAATATAATACGAGTATTAGAATCTCTGCCCCTGACTACAATCTTATGGAAGAAATTCCTGTACATTTGTAATTTTTAATGGCGGTACCAAACTAATGGGCTTTGTAGGCGTATGTCATTCAATAATTACAAATTTAAAAAACACATTTTATCAGGCTTAATAAAACGCTCAAAATTTGTTAGTGCCACACGGAGAAAAAAGAACAGTTGCAGTATACCTGATCCATTATACTGCATCAAGGGAACGCATGATAATATAGGCCCAACCAGGTTCACTGTTGCTGTTTCGTGACGGAGATAGTTGGAACGAAAAGTTGCATTGTAAAGAGTCCGTTGTTGCACTCCTCTGAATTCACCTTGTCAGAGTGCACGGGTAGAAGCTGCCGAGCCCAAGCAACCTTGTTGGAAGAGTTGGCTATCTGCGCGGCATAAGCGAGCAATACAGGTTGGAGGATCCAGCCTACCGTCATGACGCATCCGGGCCAAACAGATAGAAGGAGCCGGCCTTCCGTGTCGGCTTGCACAGCTATACTGGTTGAAGGGCCAGCCGTACGTGTTGCCATATTGAAGCATTTCTTATTGGTGTTACAATTACTGATCGTTGACGGGTATAGGATGGGTTACACGTAGTACTTGCTATTAATAGAATATTCATTATTTTTGATCCAACAACAGATCTGTATATTTACCTACACAACCAGACACCGTAAAAACGGAAATAATTGCATAAAAATTATGCATTTAGTGATAATTAAATTAAATTTCACAACAAGCCTCAAAAGCCTTTAAATTCAGCAGTCTGACTGTTATTACGGTAGATATACATACATCAATATGCCTGCATTGTTGTTGAATGAAAATGTTATATATATATATATATATATATATATATATATATATATATATATATATATATTGTAATGATTTGTACCGGTCCGATAACATAATTTATTAAATAATTTATTGAACAGTATTTCCAGTCGAACTCCAAGAGAATTTAGGCAACGCCGGAAAACAATGAGCGATCGTGCCGCGGAAGGGGAATTTTTTTGGAAATCAGTGAAAACGGGAAATTTGGGGCAGGGCAACGTGAACACCATTTGGCGGACAATTTTAGAAAAACTATGACACCAAGATCAAGAAAATCGCACCACGGGTTCACGAGAAATCATAAACGAAAGAATTTGTATTTTTAACACGTTTGAAGTAGCAACATGAAGTCATTGTTGATATGCTAATGACATAGGGAAAACCACATTTCGGTTAATTTCTTGAGAACGCGTCGACGGATTACGTCGAAACTTTGGAAAGCCATAGAGGAAATTACGAGGAATCCGGCAAAATTAGTCTCGACCCGGAGGAACGAATGCAAGACCGGAAAGAATTAATCTAAAGTATCATTACATAGGGGATTAAGAAACAATCGACGCGCGAGTAAAATACAGCAACACCACACGGCATCCCGGAAGGTACGAATATTACATTGGAAATAAAAGGAACAATAAAAAGACCCGATGACAACGGATTAAATGTTTACAAGGCCCAGAAGAAAGATAGTGATTACGAAACAGCGCTAAACACCGAAAATGTCGAACTTGAACATAAAATATAGTGGTGAATTTCAGTCGGTGATGGGCGGCTGTTTTGAAAGATGAACAACGCTAAGAAAGGGACAACAATATTGTGTTGAAGTAGACGGGTGAGAAGCAGCTTAGATCTGGGAGAGGTCAGATGTATGTGATAGTAGTGAAACTTTTATTTTCGGACTTGAACACGATACCGTTGATTTTATTTTGCAGTGTTAAGTAATGAACAGTAATCTATCGCAACATTTATTGGTGATTAATGGAATTTAGGTCGCGTTAGAATATTAGTATAAATTTAATTATTTTAATTATTCGTCATTTTCGTTCGTGTTTATAGTAATTTTGTAATAGTTGTTTTTGTGTTTATCCCGGAATAATTGAGCCGGCGGAATTAAATTTAAGGACGGTGAATAATCGCCGCGAACAGTAATTTTTGGATTTTGGACGACGGGCGATTGAATTGGAGCCTGGGCAAAGGAGACTGGTAGCCAGCGAGTATCTACGTGTCCAGCAGGGTTGGAAGCAGACGGCAGTGCTGTGTAGGCGAGATGCGCAGAGTGGCAGAACAAGGGAAGTGACGACAACCTATTTTTTTATTATTGCGTGAATGAAGGAAATCCACAAAAAGGAAAGGCATTCTGTTGAAGACCAAGTATTGTTTCATTAGTATTAGATTAAATTTTAGGGTACAACAGAATGCGCATTCGAGTGAATGAGTGTAAATATTTTTTTTGTTGTTATGTGTGAATGTGTATAATTAATTTTATGGGTTATTGTATGTGTTTGAATATTAGTGTCAATGTGTTTATGCAAAGGAGCAGAAATCGCCGCGACCAAACGAATGCAGTGATGTTCATAGACCGTAACGGGCAGAATTTGTGTTAAATTTGCTAATACAGTAAAATAAATAGATGAGCGCCTACGGCGGGTCATTTGAATTTTGAATTGTGTTATGTGTACGTTATTTATTAGCTAGAAACTGACCAAAGCACGATCACGCCGATATTTTTTTTAGTGTTCTCCGTATGGAGCGATCACGGGATTCACGCCAAGGTGAGGCGGGCAAATGCTAGCTGAGGCGCGGGCACTAAAGATCAGCCGGGAATTAATAAGTAGGAAATTATGTGACAGTGGCGACCAACGTGTATGTTCAGATGTTGAGGTTTTTTAGGTTTATGTGTATGTTTATGTAGGTGTTTATTTATGTTGACGTATATGTTTATGTTTAGTTTAGTTCAGTTAGGCAGGAGCCTCTTTTTCGTTACTACAATATATATATATATATATATATATATATATATATATATATATATATATATATATATAATGAATATTCTGAAACAGCCTGTACCTAAAATAAAATATTAGAATTTAACATTAAAATATTTATTTAGTAAAGTAAAATGTGTAAAATATAACATAACTCACAATAGAATGAAATATATTGACATAAAATTAATAGCTAACAAATGATAATGAAACATTGATGTACCACTTAATCATTTATGTGATCAGGTGGATTAAATACACAAGGAGACTAAGAACATGTTTACAGTCATTAGTAATTGTATCAAAAATATTTTATAACTGTTTCAAAATTATTTTAAAAACGTTTTATAACTGTTTCAAAACTGTTTCACTGTACTGTTTCACAAGTACATTTAAATAGCAACTTTTATTACTGATCCCCAAAAAACAAATTTAATTCACATTTATTTTATAAAAACGCCAAGATTTATTTAAATTACGGCTAAATATGTAGCTGAAAATTATTTTCGAATGTATTTGTTGTTTATTTCTTTTAAACTTTCATTTTACAAATTTAATATTCTTGTTTTATGTTTATATTAATTTTGGTTACTAAAAGTTCAATTCTATTAGTCCCTTCATTATACTTATGGTTCATGCATTCACTAGCACAAAATTCATCTACATAAAATTAACACTTAGTTTACAATTACAATGAATTCATAAATAGTTTACATACTGTTAAAATCAAAAAGTATATGGAAGAAATCACCAACATAAATCATATTTATATTTTTTACTTCTGTTATTTCAATTTCTGTAATCTAAATGTACAAACATACTATAAAATCAAATTAAATTAGTTAAATTAATTTAAAAACTGGAATTAAAATGTATTGCCCAGCATTGATTTACCTGCTGGGTCTGCAATTTGAATCAATCTCATTGCTTACAAACCTCTTTGCCCATTTGACAATGAATAAGCTCATTGGCCTGCATTTACCAATCCTACAACAAGTTAGTGTCATAACTATTGTTATTATCACCTGAATGCAACAATAAAAAATTGTAGAGAAGAATGTGCACTCAATAACAGCGAATAAATATAGTGAGAGGTCGGGATAAATCATAATTTTAGTATTGTGTAAGGTGGGAGAAGACTCATCACTTTAGCGTGGGATGAAATGCTTGGCCTTCATTTTATTGGAAGAGTCAAATAATAAGTTTTCTTAGCAAATTAATAACCAGTTCTGAAGTGACTTTTAAATTTGGCAAGTTATTTTGTTAAATGCATACTTTTCTGGATTGCTTCAAAATTTAGGATTATATTCTTCGAATACTATTGATTAATTTCACACACACATAGATCACTACTCAGTATCACTGGTAACTGACAGTGCTACAAGGGAAGGGAAAATAATTAGGTGCAGACTCTTAGTCTGCTTGCATGCAAAAAAATAAAATAAAATATGTTATAAAACCATGTATATAAAAAAATAAAATAAAAATGCATATTTAATTAAATTTTGTAAAATTGCCTATACCAATTCAGAAATTGAAAACAGCAGGATTACCTCTATTGAAGTCATTAAATATTGTTGAAGATATTACAATGTCTTTGAAATTTGTGTTTGGACATGCAAGTGTGACTGCCGAGGAAAAATTATAAAAACCAGTAAATTCAAATTCAATTTAAAACTTCTATGAAATTTAAAGAAAAAAAAAATTGAGATTCAAGAGCAGAAAATGCAAAATTTGACCTCATATTGGCTCAGATTTCATCTTACAAATATGCTCCAATTACATCTGGTGATGTAGTAGAATGTTCAAAAAGATTCATTTCTCACAAAAGGATGAATTTGACTGAGTAAAATTTTGAAAAATTGTTTAGTGTTCCTGTTTCAAAAGACAATGAAAAAAAAATACCAAGCTAAAATTTGATTGTGCATATTTTGTCAAATTTTATTTGGCATATGTATGCAGGTTTTAGCATTTTAAAGGGCACGAGAATCATGTCTAGTAATATTTAATTGTTTTATTTCAAGAGGAAAGTATTTTATTCACTTGACAAGGGAAATGTTACAGAAAATTATCAAGGTCAACACTATTACAACAGTAATGACATTTCTTTGCCCAAGAATCATTAACACAATCTGAGATATTTTTCTCTGGCAATTTTGAAGATGAATAATAGCCAAAATCATTGCATGTTTGAGAATGCAGTGTTATCCGTACTATTTGCCACAAACAGCACACTGTGGAGAACCCTAAATTATGAAAAAACTTGAAACCTTTTTTCCTTGGAAACCGAAGTAAAAATTAATAATCTTTCAAAAGAAAATTACAAATAGTCACACTCCATGAACTTGATTCAGAACTCTAGTTGTAAAACAATGTCCTGAAAA